>NDGN011335894.1:0-23185 GCA_002564285.1 Tympanoctomys barrerae | reverse complement strand
CAGAAATGGGCATCTGAGATGAACACACACTTCTCAGAGGATGAAATTATAGAAGCGAATAAACATATGAAAAAATGTTCCACAACTGTTGATCTCTTACAAGAACAAGAGGACAGCAAACGTTTGCACCGCTGAGCAGGGCACTGCTTCACCAGGCTGGGAGCCCCAGTTTGGTCGTCCTCCTGCATCCGAAGAGCCATGGAGATTGAAGAGGAGCTGTCTCTGTTTTGGAGGGCGTTTGTTTTAAGACAGGATTTTCAGGGTTTAGTCTAGAGATTTGCATGTTGGCAGTGGAACCCTTGGGCAGGTTTTGGCTGAGCAATCTCCCTTGGCTCCGCCTGGCACAAGGGTACATCTCAAGGCCACCTCCAATACATTTCCCCTCTGTCTGTCTCAAAGATAGAGTGCGGCAGCTTTTTGGAGGTCTCAGGTATGCGTTCCAGCCTGCAGATTTGAATGTGCAGAGTGCTGTCGGGTGCCAGGGAAACAGGGAGGGTGAAGGTGGGGAGAAAGTGAGCTCTGCATCAGACTTGAGTTCAAAGCCCCAGTCACTTGCTTGGTGACTTTGGGTGAGGCCGTGGGCCTCTCTGGGACCTCCTAGCTATAATGCAGAGATGTTATCAGCCACTGCTGAAGGTGGCGGAATGCTGCCCTGATCTATTATAGACAAAATGCTCAAACTCTCAGAGAATGATATCTTTCCTAGTAAAAGAGGCTTGTAGAAGAAAGCCGTCATTTACCTCAAATGCATGTTGATGGTTGTCTTTCTAAAGGAATACTAGACTGTTCAGGTTTCCATCTCCATTCCAGCCACTTAAGAACAGTGAATTAGAGCCTCCCTGAGCCTTGGCTGCCTCACCTGCCGGAAGGGATCCCGAGACCAACCCTGCAGGGCTGTGCATGTGATCCGCAGCACAAGCCTGACGCCAAGGACAAGGGATCTCCCTGAGCAGTCACACCCGGAAAACGCACCTGCATCTCAGCTCTGAGACACAATTGCCAGGTCCCCTTAAATAAGTTTCTTTCAGTTCCTTATCCTTCCCTTCCCTTCCCTGGGGCAGTTAACTTAAGAGTCAGGTCCAACCGTACCTCTGATGTTTGTCATCGGAGGACTCTTCAGAGAAGATGTCCTTGTCTGTATGGACTCAGGAGACCTCCTCTGGCCCTACCTATTGAGTCCTCCCCTTCCTATAAGGAATCCACTCCAAAGCCCTGGAAGCTTGACTTATCTGATGCCCAGAGCAGGCCACATGGCTACAGGTGGCTGAGCACTCGATATTCAGTGTTTGAGAGCTGAGCTCCAGGTCTGAGGAGGGATGTCCCATTGTGTAGGCATGTAATCCCTGGGAGACTGCTTCCTCCTTTATTCAGAGTATCTTCCCAGTGCTAGGAATAAAGAAATAAATAAGACAGTGCCCCTGGTACCGAAACTACAGCCCGCAGGGAGAGATGTGGAGAATAGTGCAAAAAAATGCCTCCAAGCAGTCTGTTCTACTCTTAACTAAGGTGACAGGATTGCCCGGATGATGGCTCTTGGTGGAAGGCCAGTGTCTTCTGCAAATTCTGGCATTGATGCTTGGAACTGTGTTTTATTGCTGTGTTTAATTCTAAATTGGACAAAGAACAGCCTACTACTGGGAGAGCTATGTTATTCCTGCTCAAGCAGACAGTGGAAGTCTCCTCTCTTAAGTGAGAAGAGTGAACTTCTTAGAACACAGAATCAGACCTGTACTAATGGCAGGGCTTTGAGCTCATTAACTCCTTCCCCAAGACCTTGTGGGTTCCCAGACAGAATGGGACACAGCCCAGATCCTTTATGACTCTTTTGCATAACTGCAAAACTGATAGGGGTCTCCCGATTTTACCAGTGAAGGAGTTGAGATTCACAGAAAGGCAATGGTATAGGTAAGGTCAACCTAAGTAATGAAATGATAGCCCACCCGAAATGTCCAACTATTCTAGCTCGTGCTAAAATAACTAGAATTCAAAAGGAGAAAAATACACCATATCTTGAAAACTATAAGAATTTCAAAAAATTATACAGGATCCTACAAGACTCTAAAATCGCTAATGATTAAAAGCTAGTGAGTAGGAGCTGATCGTTTTTGGTGAAATCCTCAAATTGCCCAAGTGGACATGTGGATGGATTGCACCCAGTCAATTGGAAGTGCCCTTTTGAGCAGCCCTCCCAGGGAATGAACGTGTGTGGCTCACCATTCAGTGCATGACTTGCCTTGCTGGGTGCTTACGGCTCTTATTGAGGCTGACACCAAGAAGTGTTCTCTGTAAGCTTCTCTGTGAAGCGAGCATGTCTTTACTTCTCAGAAGACAGAAACTTGGTCACTGTCCAGCTGACTATAGCAGGGCTACTCCACTGTGGACCTGGGCCTTGGTCAGAGTGCAGCCAGTGAGCGCAGCGTGGAAATCACGGAGCGGTTGGCTATCACTTCACGTCCAAGTATGCGCTCACGGTTCTAGTGGTTACATTCAGGGTCCAGAAGTATTCAGCCATGATAAAGCAGAGATTTAAAAGAACAAACAAACCTGGTCATTGTGTGCACGTAATTTGAGGAGCTCTGAGCTAGCAAAGGCTAGCTGGTTAGAACCTTGATCTTGTGGAACCAATACAGCATCCTGCCATCAGGAATACAGAGAGGATAACCTAGGTCCTGGGCAGTGTCTGCCTTCCCATGGTCTTCAGGGTGGGCTTCCTGGCCTGCCCATCCCTTGAGTCCAGTTCTCCATCACCTGGCCTCATGACCCAGAAGTGCTGGTGTCCATCTTGGGGACTGGAATGGGCTCCAGCAGGTGGGGAAGGACAGCTGAGCCTCAGTGAGGATCACCCTAAGGGTACGTTCGGTTTGGTTGACTTCCTTTCCGTGGCCCATTCCCTTCTGGGAGGGTAGGTATGAATGCCCCTGGGACAAAGGAGCCCTTGGGCTCATAGTGGAAGGAAGCACTAGGTGTGGTCTTCACCCTGGGTCCACAGGACAGGGCTCGCTGCTGGCAGAACTGAGCAGGCGCTGCACACAGCGTGGTCTGGAGGCGCCCTCCAGCAAGCCCAGGGCTCTCTGCAGGCTTCAGTAATTGCTCCCCAGGCAGGACTGCTCAGAAGTGAAGTGGCACAAAGTACTGATTAGCTAAGTGCTTAATAAGGTCTCATTAGGGACCTCCTCTCCCTGTGCTCCATCAGAGAGGCGATCACTGTGTGTGGACGTCATTGCGCCACCCCCTGCCTTTCTTGGAGAGAACTGTGGAGCCCGTTCACACACGGGGCCCGTGGAGACAGCCAGCCACGGGAGAGATTGGGCAGGCGGCCCTGAGAGGAAATCTCTCTGCCTTCTGTGGCCCTCTTTAGTTTATGTATTTGGCACGGGGTCTCACTACGCAGCTCGGACTCATAGTGATCCTCCTGTTTTTAGCCTCCTCAGCGCTGGGATTAGAGATGTGCACCACCACACCCAGTCTTGGTGGCTGGCTCTGTGCACCCAGCGGTGGGGGTGGCATGGTATGTGGTACCAGGGATCAAATCCAGTCCCTGTGCTTGTCTAAGTAAGCAGGCACTTAGTCTGCTGTGCTATCTTGCCCGCCCTGCCCTCTTTATTTTAATATAAACCCAGAAGGTATTTTGTCCTGAAGCCCCTAACCGAGGGGACATGTTGGGGGCCCCCATGGGTGATGGAGAATCAGGCAAAAAATGGTTTATTGTCCTGAACCAGCGCCTGAGCCTCCCTGGGAGCATGAACCAAGGTTCTCAGCACATGAAGCCTCCTGAAAGTGGCAGGGAGCTGCTTGGAAGCAGAGTCCCAACCACTCAGAGGCTGGGCCAGAGTGGAGCCCAGAGTGGAGCCTGGGTGGAGGGGTGGCAGCTGCTGCCCTGGGAAGTAGCAGGCTTTGTAAAGCCTCAGTCACCCCATCTGCTGAAGCCTGAGGTATCCAGCTGCCCCAGCACAACTGCATACACAGATCATTCCAAAGCTGCTCTTAGTGGTGGGCATCTGTGATACAGCCAGGGTCTCCTGGGCCATGTGTTCTGCCCAGCCCGCTGGGCTCTGGACCTTCTCGGTATCTGTCCCTAGAGTGCCTGCACATTTGCTGGAATTGGAAGAACTGACCTCTGGTGCCGACGATGGCCCTGATCCCAGGGGGTGGGGAGCCTGCTGTCCTGTGCTTCGCTGTCCCCTGAACCTCCTGCTTTGTATTTGAGGCTGTGTGTTATCAGATTAGAGCCCAGGAGCAGCCTTGGGTTCAGACAGAGCAGCCAACTAGCGCAGCGGATTAAAGGCCAGGGATTCGATCCCTGGGCCTGCGGGGATCTGAACCCAGGAGCAGCCTTGGGTTCTGACAGGGGACCTCTGCCCAGAGACCCTGCAGCCTAACCGCTCCTTCTGGTCTCTCCTTCCATGAGCTGGATTTGTTTTTATGTATTTATTTACTTATATTTTAGAGAAGGGTCTGCAGGGTTTTCAGGGTCTTCCTACTAGATCAGACTCATAGTGATCCACCTGTTTACAGCCTCCCAAGAGCTGGGATTACAGGTGTGCGCCACCACACCCAGTCTCAATTGCTGTCTCAGCGCGCGCAGGCCCAGGGATGGAATCCCCGGCCTTTAATCCGCTGCACTAGTTGGCCGGCCCCTAGGGGGAAGCGGAAGTCCTCCGAAGCGGAAGTCCTCCTCCCTCCGGAGTCTGGGAATCTGAAACATTGTTTCAGAATCTCACACTGAAAAGGGGTAGCAGTGTTCCCAGGTGGAGGGCTTTCAGAGCTGTGGGGGAAGGGGCGTGGGCAGGGCACTGCCTCCAGGGCTTACTCAGAACTCCTGCGGCCCCTATTCTGGGTCCCCTGGGCCCAGCACCAGCCCTGGAACCCATGGGGCACTGCCACAGAGTCCCACCCTGGTCCCTCCACCAGCCTAGGGCAGCCCAGCCTTCACTCTGCCCCAGCCACTGCAGATGGCTGAGGGGGACTATGGGCCTTTCTGACCAAGACGTAGCTCCCTGGGAGCCCAGGAGCTGCAGGCTAGGCTGGGTGCACTGCATGCAGAGGAGACAGGGCAGAAGGAGTCGAGGTCACGTGGACCTCAGGCCCAGAGTCTGCTGAGTGCCACGCGCTTAAACACCCTTGTCTCACTCAGCCCTTTCCATAAATCCATGAGGCGAGTACGACGATCCCCAGTTTACTCATTGAGGAGCTGGATCTCGGAAGCTCAGCGCCAACCCTTCAGTGCTGAGCTGGGTCCCAGGCCCGGGTAGGCCCCGCTGCCCACTCAGCAGCCCCAGCCCGTGAGAAGGCAGCTCTCTGGCAGGGAGGGACCACAGACACACATCTGTCTGTGAGGACTGGTCCCCAATCCTACTCTCCTTTGCTAGGCTTCCTGTCCCAGAGGCTCTTGCAGGCTCTAGTGACACAAGTGTGATGCAGACTTATGTGTAGTTCCTGGGCCCAAACAGTACAGTTCCCCCAACCCTGGATGAGAGAGGCTTGAAGGCTCCGGGCTGTGGTCAGGAGAACGGAGAACCTTCCGGAGCCTTCCAGAACCTTCTTGAACCTTCTATTTATGTACTAAGTAGGTCCCTTCTGCTCTCTGGGATTCCTTCACCCCTTCTGTGCATCTAGAGGTTCAGCGAGTCTCTCACAGCTGCAGTAGATATTTTCCTGCCAGTCTCCAGGTTTACTCAGGGCCATAGGTTTTTAAATATATGTTCTAATATTTTATTGTGTTAAAAGACAATTAAGCTTTACCTTTGGAACCACCTTAAGTGTACACATCAATGATATCAAGTGCATTCACAATACTTGCACCCCTCACCACCGCCCATCTCCAGAACTCTTTCCTCTTATAAAATCAAAACTCTGTGTCCATCAACGATCACTCCCATTGTCCCTCTTCCAGGCTGTGTCCACAGGCCATTCTCCTGTCTGTGTCTGATTCTGATGGCTCTGGGCACCACAAGAAGTAGAATCTTAGCATATGTGGCTGTTGGGGGGCCTCAGTTTTCTTCCTTGCTCCCTCTCCATCGCTGTACGCCTGCCACCTGCTCCTGGCAGTGTGTCCTTCTGCCTGTCCCGTGGCTGTGGCTGCTGCATGGGCTGCAGAGCCCACGTCCTGCCTCGCCGACTCTTCCTCCTGGCGCTAACCTGGCCTCTCCTTTGTCTCTGTTCTTCTGCCTCCGCTCTTGGCTAGCTGACAGTAGGGAAAGTGTCCAGCGGAATAGGGGCTGCCGCAGAAGTCCTGGTCAATCTGTACTTGAATGATCACAGACCTAAGCCCCAGGCCACCTCTCCAGACCTGGTAAGGATGCGCACCTGTCAGCCTCCACCTGTCAGACGCAGGCCCTGGCCTCCAGGATGAGATGCTGGGTGCAGAGACATGCCCAGGCCCCTGAAGGCTGCCCTTCTCAAGGGACCCGAAGGCACTGGGAATGGGTGGGCCGAAGCAGAGGTCAGAAGGACCTATATCTCCTCGATGACAGAACAATGACCAGTTGGGTCCTTGTGCCTGATTCCCAAGGCAGAGTGCCCTGCCCCCTTCTGTGGCTCTGAAGCAGCACTCAGTGCCCAGGTTGCCTGCGGCTGTCCACCGAGTCCAGCATCCCTGACCTTCAGGGTCTAGTGTCCAGCCTGAGAGGCCCTGTGCATCAGACCGCGAAACCAGTATGACGAAAGCACCCCTTTCCCTCCTCACGCGAGGCCTCTGGCTGCCATCCCCACGATGAGCTTGATCAGTAACTCCAGTTTCCTTAGGCCTCAGCCCCAGAGCCACCCCGAGCCAGCCCTCTCTGCCCTGGCCCTCCCACCTTGCTTCTGGGAATCTGGCAGCCAGGGGTCTGCAAGAGCCAGGCTGTGCCTTTTCTCTGTTGTCTCAATTGTATTTGAGGCCATCAGCTTTTCTCGCCTGACCTAAGTCACTGCAGGGGAGCAGGCCATGTAAAGACCGCCCTAGCAGGGCCCTAGCAGTGACTCCACTCTGGACTCCACTTAACCCCGGGACAGGTCCTGGAGGGGACATCCCTGGACAGCCATGTTTGTGGGTGATGTCCTTGCGTCAGACCAGGCAGCGTCGCTCCCACACAGGACCAGATATGCCAGCCTGAGGAGGAGTCCCTGTGGCGCTGGGTCCCGGCTGGGAGTAAATCCTCCCACGTGAGACGTGAATAGGGCCCCAGAGGTCCTGGTGACTGGCTGGGAACTTCTAAAAGCCGAGGCCTGACCTCCAAAGGCTCACTAGCCCTCCCACCCTGCTGTTCCCTCCCCGCCCCAGGAATCCACGCGGAAGACGTTTCCCCTGAACGTGGGTGGCAGTGACACCTGCTACTTCTGTAAGAAGCGTGTGTACGTGATGGAGCGGCTGAGCGCCGAGGGCCACTTCTTCCACCGAGAGTGCTTCCGCTGCAGCGTCTGTGCCACCACCTTGCGCCTGGCCACCTACGCCTTTGACTGTGGAGAAGGTAACCCTAAGGGCTGGGGCGACGCTGGAGCTTGCCTTGCATTCCTGGGCCTCTGGATGCTCTGGGACACCCACCACTTCCTAGCAAGGAATCCAGGATCTTCAGGAAAGCTGTTTAAGAAGCCCAGGGCTCCTGCCAGGAAGGGAATGGAGGCACCAGTGCTGCGGTGTACTGGGCAGAGGCAGCGCCTGCTGTGGCAGAGGGCTGCGCATTCGCTGTCTCTTTCAGCCTGGCCACCTTCCACGGTCCCCGCATGACCCAGAAAATCCAACCTGGTAACCTATTTAACACACCCAGCAGCACACCTTGCATGGAACAGGGGTTTAATAAATGGTGGTATATTACCAGTATCTCTAAAGCATGTGTTACAGTTCAACCATAGCCATAAGATCTCCTCCAGTAAGCGGCCTACCAAGATCACTGAGGGAGGAATTATGCTCCTGGGAGTGAGCGAGTGTTTTCTAGCCCTCGGCCCTTGCTGTTGCACTGTCACGGTAGTGTACTGTAGGACTGTGGACTAGGCATCCCCATGCTAACCCATCTGGATAGCAGTGCAGTCTCCCAGCTGTCAGCCACTTCCCCTTGCTAGTTTATCAGCCTCTTGCTGGTTAGCCTGCTGACCTCTTACTCCCTCAGTTTCCTTGATTATGAAGGGAAGATCATAATAGCACTTAGCTCATAAGGTTGTTTTGAGAATCGATGGGTTAGTTTCTGGGCCCGGAACAGTGCCTGGCAGACAGTAAGTCCTGCCTTGGGTGTCCCGGCGACTAGCGTCATCACCATCTCTGTTGTGACTCTCGCAGCGTGAACAGAAAGGCTTTTCTGGCAGCTGTCCTTGGTCCTGGGCAGTGGCCAGCTAGCCAGCATGTGCCTTGTCTGTGCCTTCTCTTCCACAGTCCTGCCTCTCAGCCATCCCCACCCCCAGGGAGCCCAAGAAGGAGGACTGGGGGTGCTGGCTTGAGGATTTTAGCCCTACCCACCTGCCCTCCCTTTTGCTGGACCTTTTCTGAGCATTGAGGTGTGCAGCTGCCTCATCTCTGAGCCACTTCTTGGCACGGGTGACAGAAGGTGGAGCTGCCCCGGCTTGCCCCCACTGCTGGTGTTCTCTGACTTGGCCATAAGGAGCGTGTGGCTTGTGTCTACTGCATTCTGAAGAAACATGATGTGCGTCTCTTTTTTCCCAGGCAAGTTTTACTGCAAGCCTCACTTTATTCACTGTAAAACCAACAGCAAGCAGCGGAAGCGATGGACAGAGTTGAAGCAAGAGAGAGAGGTATGTTGTGTCTCAGAAGTGCAACCTGCAAGGGGTCTTCAGGGGCTGCAGACTACACTCAGAGAAGGAAGAGAGCCTCTGCCTCCTGGTGTGGGCGGCTGGGTCACCTGGGTGTGTTCACGGGCCTCTAGGGCTGGCCCTGCTCCTCTGAGTTGCTACGCAGAGCTTGAGTGCGTGCTAGGGTGACCACATGCTAAAGCCACTCAGAAGCCACATGGTGCCTGGGCTCATCTGGCCATAGCGTGCCTTTTGCAGGAGAAACCACTGGTGTGGAGCTCATCTGCGGCTTCCAAGATATCTCCAAGATCCTGGTGTCAGCCAAGGGCCAGACCTGCTTCATTTGTAGATGATTTGCGGTAGTGCCCTAAAGGTAGCTAATTGTCAGTACCTTCTGTCTGGCTTGATGAAGCCAGAAAAAAACAGCAATTTAAAACTTTTTCTAGCAATACAAGTAATACAGACCCAATGTGGAAGAATGGAAAATCAAGAAAATCACATAAAGAAGGAAAGTCAAATCACACATAAGCGCTCTACCTCAAGAAAAACCCAGCAGCCGCTGCGTAATATCCCCCTCGCACTCTGTTCCTAGTTGGGCTCCTACCTCTACAATTTTACACCTTTACCTGTTTCCATAATAGTACAGTGAGAACAATTTTTTGTGACCTCAACTATTATTTGGAAGTATAAGCTTTAATACTTACGAAAGGTTCTATTGTATGCCTGGTGGATAATGTTTCTCTCGCCCCATATTATTGGACTTCCACATCGTTTCATGTTATCTTACAAATATTTTTATTATGAACATCTTTTATACAGAGCTTTATCTGTATTTCAGATTATTTAGTTTATATTATTACAATTAGGGTAACAGGTCAAAGAGCATGTACATTTTAAAAAATCTTTTTATTTATTTGGTACAGGGTCTTGCTAGGCCGCTCAGACTCATAG
This sequence comes from Tympanoctomys barrerae, assembly GCA_002564285.1. Classification (NCBI taxonomy): domain Eukaryota; kingdom Metazoa; phylum Chordata; class Mammalia; order Rodentia; family Octodontidae; genus Tympanoctomys; species Tympanoctomys barrerae. Next base: position 13,516 of record NDGN011335894.1, on the reverse strand, counting down.
TGATCCTCCTGTCTCAGCCTCCCCAGCACTGGGATTTTAGGTGTGCACCACCATTCCTGGTTTTGTTGGCCAGCATGGGGTTCTAGGGCCCACACAGGATGTGGTACTGGGTATGGAACCCGGGACCTTGCACCTTCTAGGGAGGTGCTTACACTACCGAGCTATCTCCCCAGCCCATAATCTTTGTTTGTTTTTTTGTAGTACTGGGTATGGAACCCGGGACCTTGCGCTTGCCAGGCTGGCGCTTATGCTGCTGAGCTATATCCCCAGCCCTTGAGCATGTACATTTTGAAGGTTCATGAACTATATGGTCCGTTTGCCCCCCAACAAAGTCATGTCCACACTCAGCACCATGAAGGAGAGGGTGGAGATGATTGGGGAGCTCACTGCAGAACCAGAGAACCCACATTTAATTGGAGAAAGCTCTCTGATGGCTTGGTTGGAGGGGTCCTTGGGGAGATGCGTGGACTAAGTCCTTTTGATCTCTTTCTCAGGAGGACGGGGCATGGCAGGGACAGGAAGTCCCTCGACGAGACACCGCCCCTGAAAGTTCCTGTGCAGTGGCCGCCATCAGCACGCCGGAAGGCAGCCCCCCAGGTATCCCCACCTCCTTCTTTAGGAAGGCACTGAGCTGGCCTCTCAGACTGTCGAGGGGCCTGCTGGCCATGCCCCGGAGCCTCCTTAACTGGATGCAGGGACTCCTGCACGCCGCCAGCCTCCATCTCAGGGACAATGCTCACAACTACCGCTACACGTATGAGCTCCTGAGCCTCGGGCTGCCGCTCCTCTGGGCCTTCTTGGAGGTCCTGGCAACCATGTACAGGGAGCCTGAGGACTCCCTCGAGAGCATCCGAAACGGGGTGCTCAGGCGGCTGCCTGTCAAGCTCCAGTGAAGCACTTGGCTGCCCCAAAGTGCCTTACCGTTTCTAGAGCTTAGATGACTGTGTTTGCTAATGCTCTGGCCGGGAAGTCTAGTGTCTGTCACCCATTAGCTCCAAGCCAAAGAGTTTCACACTGGTCACCTCCCCCTGTCCTTCACAGGGTGAACATCTGCTCATGGTGTTAGGGCCGGGGATGACATGAAGGATGTTTTTTACTATAGCTTTATACATTTTTATACCAAAGCGAGCCATATTTGTGGGTTTACATTTCAATTTTTAATTTTCAGTAAGCCAAGAGAAAGCACTTTTCTCTGACAATTTTCCTAAACATGGGTTTGATCTTTATAATCAGTTTTAAGGCCTCTGCAATGTTGCAGTGAGTTGCAAGAGTCACTACCCACAACATCAGTGACCTGGGCTTCGATATGTGTGAAAATGAAAGGGCCATCTCTTGGCCAGTGCCTTTCAATTTATGTAACTGATGCCATTTGTCAACAGTGTGTGTGTGTGTGTGTGTGTGTGTGTGTGTGATTTATGTTGTAATATGAAAGTGTGTTGATTTTAGAAGACAAGAAGACAGGGATGGAATAGCATGAAGCCTGCGAACGCACAGCGTGTGTTGACTGCCTGCCCTCTCAGAGAGAGCAGAGCTGTTTTTGTTCCCTCACCTTGCTTTAATGTAAAATAGAAGCTGAAAGAGCTTTTCCTACATCAAATCATAGCCAAGTGACACAGAGCCACCGAGTTCCAACATTCTGCCGCAGACATGCATGTTTCCTTGCCACTGATGATGGCGGGAGACGCGGGAGAGCTGTGTCTAGCTGATGCAGTGCTGACAACGGGCTCTTCAGCTGATTGCGTCTTAGACCCTGAGGCTCCCTGTCAGGTTCCCTGTCCAGGTTGTAGGCTGAGCCAAGGCCACTTGAGGACCATAATAGTCAGGCCAAGTGGAGTGGAAGAAGCTGCCCCTTCCCTCAGTACCCTGGGTACCCATGAGTATTTGTTAGCACTTGAGAGTATGGCCTTCTTGGTGATTCCGCCTGGGGCTGCCCTACCCTGTGACTGGTCAGAACCCGTTTCTAACCCGCTCTAGCAAAGAGGGTGTCTGACCTACAGAGGACGCTCTACTACATCCTGATGCCGCTGAAGGCTGGAGTAGAAGCTATCTAGTGACCCATTCAAGGAAACAAGCCCTGTCAAGGGCAAAGGCTGAGCACTGGGCCCACATGCATTCTTCACTGTGGATGCCTGAAAGAGACATCAGCTATCTCCACTCTGCCTGGACATGCTGGGCTACGGGGTCTCCTTGGGCAATCAAGGGGCTGATAGAGAAAGCCCTTGTGTGGTCGTCAGTGTAGCCAGGGTTGCTGGCCCCCGTGGAACTCTGTGCAGCTCTTATCTCCAGTTTCCCCTGGATTAACTGAGGGGGGAGCCTGGTGTGACTTAGGAGCCAGAGCTCTTTGTTAGCTTTGAGACAGCAGACTTCTATAGGGTGGGAAGAATGAAGCGGGTGCATTTCTGCAGACATTTCCCTGAAATCCTTGGGAAAAACAGGGGCGTGTCTGTGGAAACCAGCACCGCTGTCCTGGTTGGAACTGCTCTGAGTAGGATGACGCACATTGTGTTTTTCCCATTTTTTGCTGAGATTTGAACATTCAGCACGCAGGGAGGAGCCCTCGATTCCTTTTGTGTTTGATTATAGGAATAAATTCTTGGGGTCATGATGGGGGCAGCTGTGTTCCTATACCTGCCAGCAGCTCAGGGTGGGCTGAGATGCTCTGTGAAGCCAGAGTGGACTCGCTGAGAATGTCACTGACGGCCGCCATATGGACACTGGCTGGAATTACTGTGGTGGACAGGGTGTGCCTGTCACGGGTCAGAGATGTTTGTGTGTTCTGAGACCTTGAACTTCCTGGTGGGCAGCACCAACACAGGGGCAGGTCCCCGGGTGGGGGGGCAACTCCTCTAGGCCTCCACTCCCTATCAAGGATGAACCTGAAACCCCACAGCAAAGTGGGGCAGAGGGAAGGTGGGGGAGCAGCCTGGGGGCCTCGGCCCCTGAGTGGAGCCCAGTGGAGCGCCGGCAGCACACAGATGCCGTGCAGCGACACGTGTTAAGTAAGTCTCGCGCACCACCAGGAAGGTTCGTGTCTCCTAAGCAAGCAGGGACTTGCTGGGGGAAAGTCTCCCTTTTTTAAATGGTCACCTTATTTTTAACTGTGGTGCCTTCTGTTGTTGTCCGTCACTTCCCTTCTTCTCCCACGCTAAGATCTCTTTCCTTCTTTCTCTCTCCTTCCCACCTTACGCTGTGGCCGTCAGTTCACTTCAGCCTTCCAGTACTGCACCCACTTCTTGGCTGACACCCTTCCGCTCCGAGGTGACTGACTCTCTCAGAAATTTTCAGAGTGATACTAACCCCTCGCCTGCTTTCTGCACCCTGTCCTCCCCGCTGGTGGCACTGGTTGCGCTAACTGTGAGTGTCTCACATATTGACAGTCTAGTTGGGTAGCGTGGAGGGGGGGGAGTTAACAGCATGGAGTGGGGTTCAGCTCAAAGCTGTGTTCTGATTTCTCTAACCCGGTTCACACCAAGTGCATGCCCCGCCTCCCCTCTGTTCCCAGGCCCGCCCCCCACCATGCGCACGCACGCCTTTCTGCTCTGCCTGGGAAGCCAAAGCTTCTTGCCTTGTGGGAGGGTTAACCCTGACTGAGACAGTACCAGGTAGAAAGCACTCTGTCATCTTTGCAAAGAACAGCTGTCTGGCAACACCTGCAAAAGGTCATGCCTCGCAGCATCTTCTTAAATTGATTCAAATAAAAGATGACCAATGCCATTGATCAAAATCCTGAACAAATTATTTTGAAGGGATTTTTTTAAAAAACACCTTCACTCTCAGGCTTCTTCACAAACCCATCCAAGCTCATGCTGCGAGCTTTATCACAATTACTCCAGCAAGTCCTTCCTCCATCATAGCCTGCACCTAGATGCAAGGGCTTGCTGTAACTCTCCTCCCCTTCTCCCCTGGCTTCTAAAGCCCAGATGATTCAAGAGCTTCAGCCAGAACAATCGTGGCCACAAGTCAGGCGGGCCTTAGAGAAATGGCTCTGCTCAGCCCCAGCCCGGGGGCAGCTGGTTTCACCCATACTGTGGCTTGCTGAGGGCATCTATTCCCGCTGGCTCATTTACCTGGAGCAGCGGGACACCCACATGCCCTGCAGAGAAGCAGCGTGTCAGCGCCCTAGAGCTGCAGCAGGCCAGGCCTTGCCTCTCGGGACTGAAGCTGGTATCCGCCCTGCACATGGCCAGAGCCCCTAACCTCTCAGCCTCCGCCCAGCCCTGCATGCTGCACCCCTCGCTGCGTTGCTGCGGAGCCTGGCCAGTACAAAGTTGTTGCTCTTGTCTTATCTTCTCTTGCAGAATGTCCCCTGCTTTCTAGAATGTCAACCAAAGAGAGCCCTCCTCCCTCCCAGCCTCGCTCTAGCTAGCCTCCCCATCTCCTCCCAAGGCATGTCTGTGACCGTTGGTAATCATTTACAGTGCCACACAGAACCCTGTATTTTGCACACAGCAAATGATGTGTAGCTTTATTTATGGTATTTGATGCTGTAAATGAAAATAAATATGGTTCTTTATAAAGCTCACTGTTTCCTCTCTTCTTTGCCAGGGGAGCTTCTAAAGCCTCCAACACAGGGGTCAGTTTAGGGGCTCATCTTCCCTAAACGGCTGGCGGGACTTGCACTTGTGGTGACATGGGCTCTCTGGGGCTATGCTGGGGTCCTCTGAAATATTACCCAGGGGTAATATTTGGAAAAGGTTACCACCACTCTGGGGCCAGGCTTCGGGATCTCTTCCTTGAAAACTCATGGTACCTTGCTCTTCAGACACTAAGCAGAGTCGGCGAGTGCCACGTGACCTCAGCTCTGAGGTCATGGTCCTCTAGGAGAGCAGTACCCCTAACTGGACGTGATTTAGGCTCCTACAGGCAAACAGAGGGTTTTGAACATTTCATGTTGGCCCGGCTGAAAGACAGGACATCGCTTACAGGATGACAGTGAGCAGACCCGGCAGGTGCACCCATCAGACAGGGAGCCACTTGTCATCCCGAGACAACTCTCTACCCCAAAGGCTCCAGTCACTCGGGTTGCACCAGGAGGCCCAACCCACAGGGGCCCTCTGAGCATGGTACCCATGACAAGCCCTACCCAGCTGTTTCTGGGGAAAGTATGTGTAGCCTCCCTGTGCCAAGAGAATCTGGGCCTCAGCCTCCCCAGGCAGGGTCCCCACCGTTTCCAGTACCTGAGGTGGCTGGGCCTCCATCACTGGTGTGATGAGTCACCTGTACACTTCATCAGGGCCCTGGCACCTCCCAAGGTCACTTCTGGGACATGGACATTGATCTCTAGCTCAGTTGCCGCTGCTGCTTGGCTCAACCTTCGGCACCACCTCAGGTCATGACTAAGGGTCTTATGTTCTTTCCTGTCCTTTCTCAGAAAGATGCCAGTGAGTGGAAGTCAGGCGGTATGTTGAGCAGGTGACTCATTCTTTATTTATCCAACAGTTACTTGTTCTGGGCACTGTTCTAGGGCCTGGAGATATAGCAGCAACCCAGAGTCCCTGGATAGTCAGCTAGATAGTTAACTGGGTAGTCAGCTCCCAGAATTTTAGAGAGTAGACGTCAGTATTGCTCAGTGAAACCTGATGCATCTCATGTGTCCACGCGGGCACTCATTCATTCATTCAGTGACTGTTTACTGACTGTCTTCTATGTGCTGGGAATACATCATGGAATGAAGCAGACAGAAGTCCTCTGTGGAGCTTCCTGTTTGGGTGTCATTATTTTTCTCTGAAGCAGCATTCTCTGAGGGTGGCACCCCAAGAGCTGCTCCATGAATAAAGTGTCCCACTAGTTCCAAAGTTTGAAAAATGTCTTACATGAATCTTTCTGGTCCTTCAAAACCTTGGAGGTGCTTAGGATCCATTAGCGTACAAGTCTTTGAGGATTTCTCTAGAAAAAGAAGCTTAATTAAGTGTTGAGTTTAGTTTTTTCCTTCCTGTCTAGAGATTTTGCTGTGTTTTGGGGTTGGTCTGGTTTGGATATTATAGCTACATAAGTCGGGTTTGGGAGAATATTCTTTGGCCCAGAAACACTACCTTGGAGATTTAACATTTGAAAGCAAATTAATAGAATTAAATATTAAATGTAATTTCCCAGTACCTATATGCATAGATGCATAAATACACACAAAATAGACATACACTATACAGAAGCATACAATGGACATCATAAAAATAAAATTAAATATTGATTGAGTCACAGGATGATAATTCTCTTAAGTTTTAAAACCTCTAAAAGAAAAAAAAGTATAGGAACAACATGAGAAAAACCTATTTTAAAATAGCATATGAAAGGGACAGCCAAGTAGCTCAGCGGATTAAAGCGCCTGCAAGCAGGCGCAGGGGCCAGGGGTTTGATCCCCGGGCCTGCCATGCTGGCCCTGCCCCCGGGCGCACTAAGACAGTGACTGAGACTGGGCGTGGTGGTGCTCCTATAATCCCAACTCTTGGGAGGCTGCAAACAAGAGAATCACTACGAGTCTAATCTAGTAGTGAGACCCTGTACGTCCTATAGACACTTCCCTAAAATAAAAAAATAATTAATTAAATGGTCAGACCAGGGGGAAAATGTGAATAGAATAACAACAAAGGAGTTCATTGCTGTGGGCTTCAGGGGTTCCTCTAAAGCAGGTTTCTATTGCCCCAGTACAAGAGAAATCAGTTACCATTTAGTAAGTAATAACCCAAAGATAAATGGGCAAAGGCTGTGAAAAAATAATTCCCATGTAAGCAAATTTAAAAAGAAAAATGTAAGGGCTGACAAGATAGTTCAGCGGACTAAGTGCAGGGACCAGGGTTCAGTCCTCAGTCCCTCGTGTTGCACTGCCCCCACCCCCAGGGCACACTGAGCTGGCAACCAAGTCCGAGCACGGTGGCACATGCCTGTAATTCCAGGGCTGAGGGGGCTAAAAACAGGAGGATCACTACAAGTCCAAGCTACGCAGTGAGACCCTGCACAAAATACATAAAATAAAAAAAGGAAAAGAAAGGCAAAGGAAGGAAAGGGAGAAAGAAAAAGAAGAGAGAGAGGGAGAGAGAGAGAGGGAGAAAAAGAGAGAGAGAGAGAGAAAGTATTTTTTAAAATGTTCTTTTTTGACATTGAAAGGAACATAAATGAGTTAGGCTGCAGGCATAACTCCTGAATCAGGAGAGGAAAAAGGGAAGCAGACTGAGAAACAGTATGAACTCAGCACTGAATAAAAGGCAAGTGAAATAACCTTTCTCTGGCAAGCAATATGGCAGCGAGTCTTAGGACCTGGGAAAGGCCTCTGGCCTCCTGGCCCGGGAATCCTAGCCTAGCGGATCTATACTAAGTAAATACTCCAGTAGAAGGGCTCAGTCTCTGGGCAGCTTGAATACCAAGAAGGATGGGTAGTCAATCAGAGCAGGTGGGCTATTCTCCTTTATTTCTGTGGATACAAAAGTTTTCACATCTTTAAAAAAATTCCTAACGTGAGTAAAAGACATTCCCCGTTTGTGCCGCCAGGCCAGCAGCACGCGGCCTGCGCTTTCCCTGTGCCCAGAGCTGGGCCAAGAGCGCAGCGAGCTCTCCCTGCTCCCTCGCTAGCTCCCCGCCTGCTCCCTGTAGGCAGCCTGGAGGTCAGAGCTGATATCCAAGAAGAGCCCCTGAGAGGAGCTCACTGACAGAGCCCACGGCGGTGTCTCCAAGGCTGAGAGCAGAGAGCGCCCGGGCACAGGCGTGGAGCCAGGGGCCGGCTCTGCCTAGGCCCTCGTGTGTGGCTGAAGTCCTGGCTGTGAAGCCCCACTTTGGTCTGACCCAGCGGCACCAACCAAGCAGCCTCCGGTGTAGGGTTCCGTGAGGGTGGAGCTGGTGAGCTTGGCCCTACCACGCCTGGCACTGAGGGCGGCCAGGACTGCAGGGAGCACTTTCCTGACTTAGAAGTGCCCACGAGGACTTTTTTCAGCCATTCAAGACCAGTGGGGATGCAGGCACCTGGCAGGACATCTTCAGGTTGGGGACAGACAGAGGTCTCGCTGCCGTGAACATGGCATCTCCTGCTCCTCTAATCCTCCAATCTCCCAGCGGCAACCAGTCACCCTTTCAGACTCTCCGGCCCAGCTCGGGAGCCCTGTACGCCTTTCCCTCTCCCACATACCTCTGTCCTCACTGCTGTCCTGCATTCTCCCTGACCACAGATGACTTCCAGGGCTCTGAGGTGCGGTAGCCACAGGCACAGCCACTTTGCATCGGCGATCGGCGCCGGCTGTGTTGGCCCAGACCTGTGCCATCTCGGAGCCTCCTCTGAGCTCCACCGGCTCCTATTTGCCATGTTGGGGCTGTTTGTTAGGACTGGGGGAGGACAGGCAAAGTGCTGGCCAGTGGGGGGCCAGGTGTTGAGCTGGTGCCGCTCTCGTTCTCGGTGTGGTCAAGAGAGCTGAGCGAAGGTAGGCAGGCGCCCCCAGGCGGGGAGAGGACTCTGGAAGGGAAGCTGAGGGGTGTTTCCTCCTGGGGGTGGCCCTGAGCAGGGGACGTGTCCTCCCTGTCGGGGTTGCTGCCTCAGCAAGCTGGTGAAGGGCACAGTCAAGCTCAGTCTCTGTCTCTTGGTGCCTTGGCCTAGCCTCTCCAGTGTTGTCCACAGTGTTCTCTGTGACAACACTGATCCTGCCCCAGTGACATCCAGGGATCCTGGGGCAACTAATCCTGCCCTTCTAGGGGCCCTGGCACCAGGCAGAGCCCTGGCTTCATATCAGCCCTCCTGGCAAAGCCCAACTCTTTGAAGAGGGGAAGGGAAAACAGGACCTCGCACAGGGCGGCTGTTGTCAGGTCCCTGAGCTGTGGGACCTGTGGGGCTCATGCCATATGGCCTGGCTCAGCGCCCCTGCACCCCTTGTATCCACCTCATGCTACCAGGTTGTCCATGCCCACTGCTCTCTTCCCCTTCGTGGGGGTCTCCAAAGCCACCTCCCACTCTGCCATTAGAGGGCCCTTCCCATGAGGCTCATCTGACAATGCCAGTCCCCAGCATAAAGCCAGATAGTGGCTACTCTTGCAGTGAAACCCTCTTTGCTTATTCCCACTAGTTCTCTAACAGAGCTTCCTGCCTTCAGCCACAAGCTTTCTATGTAGGTGACAGCTGTTTACCCCCTTGTTTTCCTGCCAAACCCCGCCCCATAGAACAAAGCCTTGCTCAGATTGTCCCTATATCCTGCCCCTCCCCAAACCCAACTTTCACTCCATGGAAGTCCAGTCTACTTCCCCTGCTATTTGCTTCCCACTTCCTTCTCAGAGGGCCTACCCTGTGATTTAGACAGCTGCAGACATACCTTACCCCTCCTGCAGGACACAAAGAGACCCTTGAGGGAGGGCCCTGCCGGCTGACAGCTCCCAACCCCAGCACAGGCCCAGGCCGAGGAAAGCACCGAGCCAGCTGTTGGGTGGACACATTTTGGGCTCACAGGCACCCACGTGCCGGCACTAAGGTACAAGCGGGTGTAGCCAGGCCTCTGCCGCAGTCCTAGATCTGCGGGTCTACAGGTGAGCTGCGCTGGGCTCCAGGCCATGGACTGGCTCTAGTCTGTTCCTTGTGCCCTCACCCAGGGACCCAGGCTGCAGGCACAGAGGTCATCTAGCTCAAGCTCCTTACATGGTGACCTAAGAGCATGAGTGACACTAGAGCGAGACCACTGAGCACCTCTGCTCCAGTTGCACCCATGAACTTCCATGGGCCAAGCCTCACATCCACAGGAGCATGCACCACCCACGCCAGGGAAGGTACCGGTGCAGCTCTACCACAGGAAGCAAGTGGAGAACTGGGGACACATTCCAGCGAAATGTCACCTTTGGTCCCACTCAGAGACAAGCAGGCTTGGTCTCCATCCTCTGAGGGGACATGTGACCCTGCTCAGCTTCCTTAACCTCCTCCTCTGTCTTCTGGTTCCTCAGCAGGACAATGGGGATAATAGTAATGTTTTTCAGAGGACTGGGCGAGTGTAATAGTCAAATAACTCATGGCATATCCTGAGCTGCTACTGACTTCCTGACCACCACCAAGCACCACCCCGTCATCATTATCATCACCCAGCACAGTGATAGATCTCAGTCACACACACACACACACACACACACACACACACACACACACACACAGGCTGACTAACCAGCACCCACTGACCGAGTCTATGGATGGATTTTGTTTGACTCGAGGTGGTGGCAAACTATAGACATTTGACATAACAATCACAATTTCCCAAGCTGTCTTCCCCAAGTGGGAAATAGAATTAGAGAATCGGTAACATCGCCCAGAGAGAAGGAAGTTGGGAGGGTCCCGATGGAAGCAGGGAGAAGGAGCCACTGTTCCTGAGCCATCAGAAAGGCCGGATGGCTGGGAAGACAGGAGTGAAAGTGTCCTCAGCGGAGTGGGGTGCGCAAAGGCTTTGGGAGGACCCGCAGCCCTGCAAACTGGACTTAACAACAGGAGGGGGTGATCTGCGTGGGGTGTATGCAGGACAGGAGATTAATGAAGCAGAGAAAGTGAGCCAAGTAAGATCTTCTGAGAAGCCTGGGTAAGAGGAGAAAAAAGAGGAGGGACTAGGGGTGGGGTCTGCAATTCAAAAAGTGTTCTTAAAACAGGAAAATGTTCACTTAAATGCTGATGAGAAAGATCCAGTAGGTGAAGAAGTTAAGAACGTAGGGAAGACAGGCGACCATGACCCTTACTGGGATGAGAATCAGCCACGCACAGGGGAGGGATCTACCTTAAAAAGGAACAAGGACACCTGTGTGCCTGACCGGGGAAGGGGCCCCCAATTAGCTGGTGGCTAAGATGAGCTGGGGTTCATTCACTCATGAGCTCGCCCGTGGGTATTTACTGCGCGTGGACTGTTTAGCAGGTAGAATTCTAACAAACAAAATAGACCAAAGACATTTACATTCTGGCTCTGGGAGGGAGACAATAAACAGAATAAGAAAATAGCTGTGGCATTTCTAGAAGGGTAGGCGCACCTTGAGCCAAGGCAGGGAGGACGTGGCGCACCCAGGGTGTGGTCTGCAGCGCACACCAGGGGTCAGGCGGCCCCTGCAGAAGTTGGCATTTACCAAAGACTAGTGGGCGGAAGGGAGCCCTATGCAAGGTAGGAGGAGAGGGCCTGTGCTAGCAAACCGAAGAGAGGTGCAGAGGGCTGGCAACAGCGCCCACCCTCAATGCTAGGGGAACAGCAAGGAGGTGACAGGTTGGAGCCCAGTGAGCCGGGGCAGCATAAGGAGACCAGATTCCAGGAGCCCCTGGGCCTGCATTCAGTAGGACTCTTCAGCTTCCCTTTGAGCAAAGTGAGGAGCTGTGGTGGGCTCCGATGAGGGGGTTGGCCCAATCTGCTTTGTGCCATGACAGGGTCCCTCTGGCTGTTGTGGAGAAAGACAGGCCTGGAGCATGGTGGGCAGGTGGGGGACAAGAGACCAGGGAGGGCTGTTTCTGTTATCCAGGCAAGAGGTGGCTGGGACTGGGTGTAGGTGGTAGTGGAGTGAGAGGTGATGAATTCCTAGTGCAGCTTGAGGGCAGAGCCACCGGCATCTGGAGGTGGCTTAGTGAAGAATGAAAGAAGTCACTGGTGCCAGGGAGGGGCTGCTCTGAACCACCGAGCTGAAGTTGCTGTTTTCCAAGCCGATGGTGACTGGGGATGACCGAGATCTGGGGGAGACGGAAAGGAAGGGTTACTGTTGGCATGTGGAGTGTTATCGGTCTGTTAGACATCCCCGCAGGAGGGCTCAATAAGTAATAGGGTGGGTATCTAAGTCCCAAGTCGGGAAACTGTCCAGGCTGGAGGTGCTGGTCTAGACATCATTGTGTGTAGGGTGGGGAAAGCCACAAGCCCCGCTGAGACCTCAGGGATGTGAGTGGAGGCAGAGGAGATGGAGGCCTGTGGCCCACAGCCGGGTGGGAGGGGGGATGCAGGGGGGGCAGCGGAGGGCAGGAGATGGCCCAGCCACATAGACCCAGCAGGAAGGCAGGTGGGGCAGAGGAAGCCAGGTGGAGCGGTCCTAGAGGCCCAGGGGGTGTCAGATGCTGCTCAGAAAAGAGCTGAGACATCGCCCCCAATCTAACAGCAGGATGGAGGTGGCAATTTTGACATCAGCATTTCAGAGGCCGCTGAGTATGGAGTGGGCCCCTGGATATGGCAGGAACCTTCCTCTAGATTAAATGGGGTATACGGTATCCTGCATGTGGGAGGGAGAAGGGAGAGGGGTGCTCCTGCCACAGCACAGAGGATGGATAGGTCAGTCTGAGGGTATCCAGGTGGACCCTAGGCCTATTCCTCCCACCATCCCACCCAGACCCCTAGGGGACAGGTGACCTGCTGGGGCCCTGGGGCCCATGGTCCCTCTAGCCCCTGTTCTCCTCTCAGCAGATGAGCCTACCTCTCCCAAGAAGCCGAAGAGCACTGCTGAGCCCCAGCCCGCTGGCATGAACTATGAAGCCACCTCGCCCCTGTCTTCCGAGTGGACCTCAGTGAGGTTCAGCCCTGGGGCAGACGCCGTTGGGCAGGATGTGCTGGCTGTGTGCGTCCTGGTTGACTGTGAGGACAGCAGGTACGGCTAGGCTGCCTGGGATGGGAGCAGCACTTGGATCTGCTCTCCTCTTGCGGGTAGAGGGACCTCTCTGGGCTCTTTCCTTCTTTGTCAAATGGGAACCGTGAGGATCCGAGAATGAGCATGTGACATAGGAGCAAGGCCCAGCACACATGAGCGCTGTAACAGTAAGGGCTATTTCCTGAGAGGGTGGAGGCCCTGGCCCCACTGTCTTCTCCCAGGGATGCTTGTCATGCAGGCTGCAGCGAGGGATCAAGATGGCAATCCCAGGAGTCCCAGAGCCTCACGGGTGCTTCTCCCAATGCTGGCCTCACCACCTGCATCAGACGCCATTTATTAGAAGTGCAGGACCCAGGGCTCTTGCAGACACCCTGGCTCGTTCAGGAAGCTGAGCGCCTGCAAGTACGGATTGCTGAGTAATTCCCTGACTGTGAGCGTTTAGCAGAGACCAGCGCTAGGCAAAGCCCCTGCTCTTGCTCATGTTGTGTCAAGTAGACTGCAGGTAAGCAAGGGAGCATTTCACAAGAAAAACACCACAGCACATGTGTGCCGGGTCAGAGAAGTAAAGGTGTGGTATAAAGTGACAGGTCCTCAGCCTTAAACTGGGCGGCCACAAAAGGATCTATGTTGGGCTGGGGAGATAGCTCAGCAGCTTAAGCACCTGCCTGGCAAGTGGAAGGTCCTGAGTTTGATCCCCGGGACCTCAAAAAAAAAAAAAAAGGATCTATGTCAGTTATCAATTCTCACAATACTGTAGAGTAACAAACCAGCCCCAAAGAGAAAGTGGGAACCCATCTGTGACGCCCTGTGCAGTCCGGTGGACAGCAAAGGCTGTGGTGACCTTACCTGAGCTCTGCTTTCTGATCACGGCTGGCTGTCAGTTGGGGCAACAGAGAGCTATTGTACCAGGAGACTCACCCTCCATCCAGAAGCCTGAGATTATTCAATGGGGGGACCTGTACCCCATTTTTCTCTA
>NDGN011335890.1:0-10682 GCA_002564285.1 Tympanoctomys barrerae | reverse complement strand
TATATATATATATCCAAAACTGTATCAGTGTTCCAAAGTAGAATATTTGCAGAAAAGTCAGAAAAAAGCATATATCATATCTCACATATTTCAAAACAACCACAGAGCTCTGACTGTTGAGCCATGTTTGCATGAACTTAATGATGCACAAGTACCCCGACACGTTTATGTGCCATGCAAACATAACTTAAATATGTGGGGGAAATCTTCAAAGTTTGAAGTGAACATGAAAGAAATTTTAAAATCTTCAGTTTTAAGGCTATAAACTAAACTTAATTCAATGAGCAGTTTTACTTTCCTTTATCTATAAATGGAAACATTTTCATCACATAAATTTAAAAAGCAAAATCTTCTATTCATAAAGTCTGTGTAAAATTAGGGTTCTGAAGTAAGAAAACTTTGAGACGTTTGAAGCACCCTATGAAACATGTTTAACATGCACAATTGTCTTGAAATGACATTAATATTAAATCGACTCAAAGTGATGCTGCTGAAGAAACTGTAATCTCTGTATTTATTTTCATCTAACTACATACTGTATTTCAGCTTTCATACTTATAGTCTACAAGGCCTCTTAAAATTTGAATATTGCTAGATACAAATATGGACATCATCTGCAAATTTTAAGTTCTTGCTCATCTCTTCAAAACAGAGTACAGAAGGATTTGGTCTCTAGTAGGAGATACACATTGCAAACCAGAACTGCACTGGGCAGTGAGTCCTAGGGCCAAGAGCTGCACACATGCATTTGTAATCTGGGCTATCACTCTCGATGCAGAGCGGGTCACCAGTGTAACAAAGCTGAAGAATGAATGAAATTACAATATGCTGCTTAAAACATGTTCTCTACAGATGGGAAGAATATAAAAATATTCCTTTTTTTTCTCCTCAAGGAGTACTGGTAAGAATCCCCTGATAGGAACTAAATGAATAATCTATTTAAAAAGTATCTGAAGAACTTATTAGAACCAATATAGTTAATGCACTTTTAGAGCAGTAAAAGTGCTTTTAAGGTGTTACGTGGATAATTTTATTTTCAGAAAAATCATTACACGGTATTCAAAGTAAGGACTCTACTTCTAAAACATGTAATTGGTCGGAATATTTCCATTAACTTGGGTCTTTGATTATCTGACATAATATTGGCATATAAAGGCAAAGCTGCTTTTCCAAGTGGAGCTGGCCTGGTGGGCTCACGCTTGGTGATTCTCAGTTATTACAAGTGCCTAAGAATAAAAATAGTCTGTCGCTCCAACATCCCCACAGCTCCCGTGACCTTCCACGCAGAGGCGACACCTCCGCATGCTCATGTCCAGCTTGGACAGAAGGGACAGAAGACCTGCTCTGGGCGGCCTCTCTGAGCACGGATGGCTGTGTGGCCCAACAGTGCAGCTGGGAATAGGAAACGATGGTTTTCACTCCTGGGCATTCCTGTATTCTAAGATAGAGCTGGAATCAAAGTTCTTTGACCAAGTAAAGAACCTCAAAACGATGGAGGCTATTTAAAAGACAAACAAAAAAGGACAGCAGGAAGCTAAATGAAACTATTAAAATTCCTCAAGATTAAGTCAGTCATTAGAAAATACATCTACCTTTGAAGACACTGGGCCATTCAAATTCAAATTTAGGGAGTGCAATATTTGAATTTGGGGACTGTAATTTTCAAATTCTCTCTCACTGTGATTCTGCTAACAGTGCCTTCTGGCTGTTCATTCAGAGTTTTCACATGATCTGAATTGTTCCCTATGACACCTTTATCTTCCCTTTTGCCTGAAGACCAAATTTTGTTACTATGGTAATTTGGTCCCTCTCCCTTGCCCCCTACTTCTCTTTCCTTCACTTTATGTGCTTTCTTTATTATATAATCATGATATAGAAGGGCAGAGAGGAAGACATGCCAGCCGCGTATCCAGACGAGGGCTCTGCCATCTCACTCTCATTTCCCTAATGGCTTCATTGTAATTAGATTTGCAAAAACAGCAAAAGGTCTCATTTTGAATGGCAACAGCTGTTGACATCAACATTATATTGAATAATTTACTGGTTTAATTTTAGCTGCAAAACAATAAAACCCTCTCGTGGAGGAGTTTAGCAGGCAACCTCCTCTCTTCCTGTTGCTGACTCCTTCTGCCCCAAGCAGGACCAGTTGTTTCTTCTGTGAAACTGTTTCAACTCAAGTGCTCCAAACACTCTCAAGAGGAGCCCTTGATTACTTCTAGTTTCCTTGAAGCGAAGTGTCTGTCCACGAGACTATTTCATCCTCCTCAACCTGTGTGCTCAGGTGTCAACCAAAGGGTTGGCAGGTAGGTGCTGGAAGGCGAACTTGAATTTGCATAGCAGGGCATTGCTTTACCTTCTGAGGCTCTGCTGCTTCACTGAGTGACTCAGGCTGACTTCTTGACCTGGTGAACATTGGAGCAGCTTCTGGGAAGTGATCTTTCTTGGCAGAAAATCATCGTGCTTGCTTGACTTCTTCTGTAACCTCTTACATCTAGCCCCTACTCTGGCTCTCCATGGACCTTCTTACTACTTGCCAGATACAAAGTACTCAAGATGACTCTCAGCAAGTGTGCACACAGATGTGTGTGTGTGTGTGTGTGTGTGTGTGTACTTGTACCCATGCATGCAGGCACTCAAAATGGAGAAAAAGTTTTGTAGACAGAAGGAAAACAGTGGTGGCAAAACTGTGTGGAGAGAAGATATTATGATATATTTGTTTTCTTTAGAAAAATAGTTCTTGGAATATCCTAAATAAGTAAAGTTGCTTATTTTTTAATAAATTCAGTGCTTTTCTTCTTTGTGCATTATTTAACTCACCAGTATGACAATCTACTGAGTATACATTGTCTAACATCCTCTTGAAAGATAGGAAAACATGTACCAATCTTTGGATGGTCCTATTATAAAGACATTGTATGTTTGAGAAAAATATGCAAAATTACTTTTATAGATGGCATTATTTTATGACTCCGCATACCACTAAGTCCCTCCTTTGTCCTGCCATTGGTCTGCACTAAGACTTTGTTGAAGGATTCCAATACAGGCTATATCAAAGAGAAATGTCCTGACTTTAAGCTGACTTTGACAAGAAAGAAACAGAAAACTTGTTAAATATTTAATAAACACAAACTTCAAAAGTTTGATTACTTTTTTTTCCTGAATCTGTGGTACCATTTGGAAGAATTTCTATTCTGAATCCATAGTACATGAATCATGAATTTTACAAAGATATCAATAGAATAGTGAGAGGTAAATGTCAAACAAATACTCCAGAAAGTAAAATGTTGATTCTCTTAAATTTTTCTTAATACTAACATATCGACTATAAAAATGAATCAAGTTTTGCAACGATTGTCTGAATTTAGGAGACAATAGGAGAGATGAAGATTCCTGTGAGTGCCTGCCTCTCAACCGTCAACACGTGCAAGGCTGAGCTCCCGACCAGCAAGGCTGCTTACCCTTGGGTGCAGTTTGGGTGGCAGGGACGGCACTCCCGATCCTGGTCTGCATACTTGAAAATGAAACTGCTTGCCCCCTGTAGGCCATCTGGACACTTCTCCACGCAGTTCGGGCCGTCCTTGAAATGAGAGCACTTTGTGCAGTTGTCAGGCCCCTGCAATGTGAAAAAAAAGATTGAGAAAAAGAAAATTAGACTTTCTTTCTTCTGAAAATATTCATGTATTCAGTTACTGAGACTTTAGTGGGTGGCAAAGACATTGTCTTCTAGAAAGAACCCTTGCAGCAATAAAAATGTGGAGAAATCTACTGCGGTAAAATTAGCAGTTTTGCAGCCCTGGATGTGAGTGAAATATGTTCTCGGAATATTTTCCTTTATGAAATCTGCAGCCCTTAGCTTAATTGATTTCCATATCATGCCTCTGGTGTGAATTAATTCGATCAGCGCAATTGTTCAGTGACTTTATCAAAATGAAGCCAGTATCATCTTGTTATTCTTTCCTGGTGAAAGGATACTAGAACGATACTTGGCAGTCACACACTTTCCATGGGAAGTACTCCACTACCATCTCTGCAAACAGGGAATACTCTTACTAAGTAGTTAATGAAAAATAGATACAATAGGAATTAGACAATACTAAATTTTGTAAGATTGGAGTATAAATTTTATGTTGGCTATAGAGTAGTTTTCATTGAAACATAGATTTTAAAACTTACCATGATTAATTATGAGGAATTAGGTAGTTTGGGTATATAAAAGTAATTCCTAGGTAATACTTTAATTCAAATTACCTTGTATGAGTGCTAAAATCATATCCTGTCTATTTACTTGAATTTTGGTGTACTGCAGAATGCTGCTGAGTGCTATAATTACAGATTCTGATAAACAAATGTCAAAACTTCCAGAATAATGAGAGTATATGGAAAAACTTATCCAATGATGAAGATGATATAAATATGAGTATGATCAAATGCAATTAACTCATTTTATTTATTTATGTTTCTGATATACACTAACATATATTTTAATATACATAAAGTTAACAAGAAATAATGATATAAAGATTTATTTAAAGGTACATATAACAATATCAGTGAAAAATGAATGTAAAATACCTAAGAATTTTAAAACTGTTTGTATCTCAGGCAGTGGATTATAAGCATCCAGGAAATGATAATTAAAGAAACTGGAAAATGCTTTTATCTAAATGCTATTTCACTTAAGAGGTGCTCACATTTTGATACTTCACCTATTTCAAATATCACCTTCTAGAATTCTTTTACAATACCACATTGTCTCAAGGTTTTAAAATAATAATAACCCTCTGATCACCTCTCCCTGAAACATTGTCCACTGACTGGCCCTCCCATCATGCATCTGTGTCTACAGAGCTCATCAATCTTACCAGTTCATATTGAAGACAACAGAGAGAAACAGCACATAATAAAAACATAGAGAAATACTTCTATTAGGTTTTCTACTTAGGAACACTGATTTTGGGAGTTAACTATTAGCACAGATGCAGAACTGCTTAACAGGTAGGGACTGTGGAGCTCGGGTTAGCTCTTAGAAGTGATTTCTATTCCTATTCAAATCAACCAGAAATTACAAATTGGACCAGGAAAGCAAGGCTTAAACTATTTTAAAACTGAAAACTTGGGATTGCAAATTTAAAATAGTGGCGGAAGGAAGAAAAGAGGATAAGAAAAGATAAAAAAGAGGCTAAGAAAAGTCCTGAGCCTTCTTGAGGTGTAATCCTCCAGCTGTTTGTGTTACTATTCTGATGTAAGGCTTAGAACTAAGAAAAAGAATTAAAATTAAACTATGAAATCTAATCCCTACTGTATTTGAAGAGTTCACTGATGGTATCTTTTTATTTTCTCCCCCCAAAAGGAATACTTTACATGCTTCCAATTTTAACACCTGCTCCTGGGTACTTTGGCATGGGATGCCATCTATTTTACAAAATAATTTGATGTGCAAATATGTGCAGTAGCATGACTTACTGCCTAAGAGGCAGGCTTTGTACAGAACACAGAAAAGGCATAGTATAAGACAGTCGGCAGGGAGAACCTGAATTAGGCATTAGTTTTCTATTAAATTCTTGGAATGTAAAACAATTTCTATAAAAAATTAGAAAATGTAATAAAAGCCTATGAAACCAAATATATTTAAATTTAATTATATTTTACTGGAATAAGTCATTTTTATTTATTTATTTTTATTAATTTATTGTGGGACTGGGGATTGAACTCAAGACCTGGCACTTGCCAGACAAGCACTTATTCTACTGAGCTATCTCCCCAGCCCTCAAAGTTCAAAAGGATTCTTTCTTTTTTTTTTTTTTTTGGCTGGATCAGGATTCCTTAAGGGCAAGTCTGGTAAGACATGAGGATCTGGGGATCCAGCCACAATATCCTGAGGCTGACTGCCTTCACTTAAGCAGGCAATTAAACAACTGAGCCAATTTGCAGGCCCCACTTTTATTTTTAAACCTCTCAACTCTTTGATTTTTCTATCATGATACAAAGTCAAACATTGTAAGAGTGCCCTAAAGGACCTCCAGACATATCTCTAAATGAATTAAATGTATTGATTTCCCATTTTATTTCCATAAAAGACACTTAAAAATCTGTGTGTGTCTGAGATTTACTCTTTTTGTCAAATATTCCCAAAGTATTTTAGAAGCTAGGTGTAGTAATGCTATGATCAATGTAATAATAGAAAATGAAGGTGAAACTGGACATTATGGCATATGCTTATAATCCCATCTGAGGCAGAAGGATCATTAGTTCCAGCCCAACCTTGGCAACTGTAGGCATTACCTAGACCCTGTCTTAAAACACAAAATAAACCAAACAAACACACAAAAAAGAACTGAAATGTAGCTCAGTGCAAAGGCCCCAAGTTCATTATTGCCCGTGACAAAGAAAGGAAAAAGACAGACAGAAAAGAGACAGCGACAGTCAGTGAGTGACTGGGAGAGAGAGTGCCACAAATTCAATGCATTCTGGAATGCTGAGAGCTCACAAGGAGTGTGGTACTGTTAAGTATGTTCAAGAGTTTCAGTGCATTCTACATGAAAGGGCCAAAATAATCACTTGCTGAGAGCTATCGCACTACGAGGCTTATTTGCTATGTCAGCACATTTGCTTACCTCACTTGAACAACTCTCTGAGCCTTTGTGCAAGTGTATGCTAAAAATCAGTCCCTGTCCCCCATCTCCTCTTTGATTCCTCCTGTTCTCTTGATACTTTTGTGCCTCTTACTTCTTTTTCCTCCTACATTCCTTTCTTTACTTTTCTTAATAAGACTGGATGGGAATCAGTAACAGAATGAGTAAAATTACAAAATTAAAGTAATTTAATTAAATTGAAAGGACCAGTTACAAATAGATAAGGATAAAAATGAAAAAGTCTTCTTTTATTTCAAATCTATTCCTCTAGAGATTATCCTAGACTTCTGCCATATTTAAGTAGGATAGTACCATTCCATTTGACAGAATACTGTCACATTCTCAGATAATACTTTATCTGTAGCACAGTAAAGACCCTGGTGCCCAGGGATAAAAGTGAAATTTTAAGTGTGAAATACTCATATTCAGATCTTCTAACCGTAGCTCCACATCCTACTGAGCTACTGATCATTTTAGAATCACTTTCTAATTATCATACATAAAAATTCTTAGTAATTTAAAAGGGGGGATTTAATATCATGTATCAAAGTTAACTACTTCATCAGCACTAAGAAACATCAGGTATTGTTATTATCACGGAAGTTTTGCCAAGTTAAAGATATGTGATTTGGACAAAATAAGCCATAAGAAGAAGGGAGAGATTTCCATTGGGCTTTGATGACTCCTCCTCTGTTTCTTGACAGTGTCAGTCTCCTGGAGAAGCTCCCAGAAAATCTTGGATATTCTATGTGCTACATGCCTGTGACTTGGCATACTACACCATCTCTGTCCCCATTGAGACAATCAACATGTGGACCCTGAAAAAAAGCAAGAACCTTTTTCTGAAAGCTGAAAGCAAGCAACCCCCCAGTGGGATCAAAATTTGGGTCATTATTTAAGCTCAGCCAGGACAGCTTTTCTAAAAGATATTGCTTTCTCACCTGTTTAGCATTTCAAGGCTCACTGATCACTTATTTAGTTTTCCGTGAGTCTGTGCTCTTTCTCTCCTCAAAGGCCCAATCTAGGAGATTGACTGAACTTTCCATCCTTTTACTCACTGTCCTCTCTAACCTCTGGACATATCAATCCATAATTTTAGCACTAATAATAATCTTAACTATTTGGCCCACCCAATGTTGCTATTTTAGAACAAAAATGTGTCTGTTATAGACTTATTTTTCACTCTCTCTTAATTCTCAAGCATTTTGAAAAGTGCCAGACAATGCTAGCAAATTTTTGATTTTCTAATGTTTATTTTTATAAACTGTCTCAATCACTTCACGCAATAAATTAATAAGCAAATAAGCTGTAAAAATATACAAATGAAGACCAATTAATTCTGTAAAGCTGGCTACTGGGTTGTTCCGTAGTGCAATTTTGTACAAGAAGCAGCACGAAGGGTGGAGAGAGCCTATGGGACAGACAGCACCCTCAGCGTGGGTGCTGGATTATGGTTTCATTGACAATGAACAACTCATTTTGGAATTCTGGCATTTTTTTTCTCAGACTATCCTGACCAAAAAGAGACAAATACCTAAAGACAAAGCAAGAAAATGTATGTCAAAGTATCATTAAGGACTAGCTCACACACAAAAGTTTTGTGTTAAGTCATGAATATTATTTATGGTAATCATAATAATTCTGACAGTAGTAGGTGACGGGATTATTGGACATTTTCATTTGTGAAAACTAATATAGTTGTATTGAAGAGGTTTACTAGCCCATATGAAATCCTCATCAGGTAGATGTTCCTTGTGAAGTATTCTAAAAAGTACTGTATTAATGAATACATTTAAATTAGTCTTAAGCAGATTAGTTTTCTATATAGATGATTAACTGAGCTAAAATTATTAATAAGTAGGAATATTTCATTTTCTTGAAAAGTATTAATTGAAAGGAAGATAAAAATATCCCAATGAATTGATTTTTCAATACACAGAATGGAAGAGATGAAAAGACTAATTTGATGAAATAAAGTACATGATGAATGCCCCTGTAGTGAGTATTGATAAACATTCTTGAACATTTTCGTTCTGTTGATACATAAAGATTCAGCAATAAGTAAGTGAATGGAGCCTCATTCAAAGTAGGTGCTAAAAGATATTTGTTGATGTAAAAGAGTAAGATTTTTTTAGTGGTTTGTTCAAAATAAAAGGGAAAGGGAAATAAAAAATATTATGTGTCAAGAAAAACTTAAGATGAAAAACAGCAATAAGAAATCCATAGAAAAATCAGCCTAGAGTAGTACCTATAAGAATTCATAAATTAAACTTTAGGCAAGTTTTGGCAGCTGGTCCAAATTTGTTTTTTAGCTGTTTCTATAAAACTATACCTTACATGCACTAACAGGATTTAGAGACATACGATTCTCAGCTTTGTTTAAAGGTGATAGAATTCTGGATGACATTAATTGCTTATTTTTAAAGTTTCAGACTCTGAAAGAGATTTCTCTTATTCTGTGACATAATCAAAAGTTATCTCATGTTACTTGCATAAGAACTCTAATTATTATTTCAACTGGCTTTATCAACCAATAACAGAAATTTACTCGCTTGTTCCTGATGGTCTGCTTTATGAATTCACATTTCTCATGCTTCAGACAATTGTATTTTGCATTGCTATTCATATGGAAGAAAGAGAATAGTTGCCTGTGCCCTTCTGTACTTATTTGGGGCTCTTATACATAAAATAGCCTTTAGAGTCTTGGTTCTTCAGGGCAACACCATTATTATTATTATTATTTCTCTCTCTCAGAGGTCCGATTTTCCAGTCATGCTATGATGTTTGAACTTCTCAAGTATCCAACATCTGCCTTTAGATAAAGTCCCAGAACAGCTCAGTGAGGCCTAATAGACATCTAGAGGGCTTACACGTATTCTTTTCTAAGCTAATTAACTATTGAATAAGCACTCTGGGGGCCGGGGAGATGGCTCAGTGGAATAAGTGTTTCCCTGGCAAGTGCAAGAGCCTGAGTTCAATCCCCAGTTCCACCAAATAAAAAAAAAAAAAAAAAAAAAAAGCACTCTGGTATAAAAATTCATACTTCTTATAATGGAAATGAATTCTTAGGGTGTCATGTTGAATTCTTGGCTGTACCCAAATGTGGGTCCCCATATTACCTCCTGAGAACTGATTCCATAGCTGATAAACTGGAAACATTCCTAAAGAAGGATGTGTATGATACTGTAGAATAACAAACCAATACTGATCTTAGTAGTAAAAAGAATCCAGTTGATGAAATCATACAAAATATGTATGCTTTTTTTCCCTAAGGATGACTTCAAAGTATCTAAGTGGCAACTCAGCCGTGCAAGCTTTCTTGGTCCTACTGGTTCTTCCTGGATTTTCATAGCTCATTTCTTCCATCTGCCACAATATGATATTGCCTTAAATTTCAGCTTATGGATACTTATCTTCCTCCTCTCTTTATCTCTCACATGTCCTAATAGGAAGTGGTTAAATGAAGAAAAGAATGTGTTTTCCTTTTCTCAAAATACAGCATGAACTTTCACATTTGTATTTCTAAATGTCTCTTTCCAAATGTTTCTCTTCAAAGCAAAGCTCAACCATTAGTTCCCTGTCACTTTCTTTCTTGTCCCCAACGTCAGACCCAAAGATTGTTAGTTGCTCCTTCTTTGGCCTTCCTATAACAACTTACACACATTATTTATCCTGCAAACTACTTTTACAATGTGCTGTTGTCCAAGACAACTTCATGTTTTATACTTCTGTGTAAATATATTATTTGGGATAGGAATATTTTTGGATTTGAATTTTCAAATATTCTATCTCCACCAAACTGCAAGCTCTCAAGGTTAAAATACTCTATATATTTTCCAATAGCATCCTATTAATACCTGCTGGGTGGAGGCTATATAGAGATAGTAACGTGGTCGCATCACCCATGTAGCTAAGTAAGATGACATGCACGCAGCAGGCTCCAGCCTTACCGGTCCGTGACACGTGAGGAGCCCCTCTTCCATTTTTTCACACTGGGAGTCGCACTCCACGCAGATCGAGCCGTTCTCGAACTCCCGAAACTCGCTGTGA
>NDGN011335878.1:6281-17909 GCA_002564285.1 Tympanoctomys barrerae | reverse complement strand
AAAAAAAAAAAAAAAAAAAAAAAAAAAAAAACCAGTTATGTGATCCCAGACAAGTCATTAGCCCCTGCGTGTCAGTTTCTCTTACCGTAAAATAGGAATTATACATGTGCATACCTCAACAAGAGTGAGGGTTACAGTCATTAATACATGCAAAGTGCTCAAACAGAACCTAACACAACTCATCAGATGATACCGTGTGCTGTTGTTGCTGCGGTCACCACCACTGTGTTCCTAGGATTACCAGGCACTGGAGAATCAGGGGAGTATACAAAACAAGGTATTTTGCCCTCAAGAAGTTTCCTAGCTACTTACTGAGGCCAAACAAACACATGGAACGATAAGTCAGTTAGAGAAGACTTAGCAGTACAAACATGTAAAATCCCAGGTAAAGCGAGTAGGGTGGTTGCAGCAGTGTCCGGTGGGAGCGCGGGTCGGAGAGGAAGAGCCACTGCAGATACAGAAATTAGATGCAGGGAAACCCGTCTCTGCAGTTTTGCTCTCTGTGATTTTGGCTTCCTGCTTCCTGGTCAACCTTGTTCTACAAATATTAAATGGAAAATTGTAGGCATAAACAGTTAGATTTCAAAAAGCAAGCTGTTCTGAGTGGAATGATCAAGTCCTATACTGTCTGCCCTGCAGAGGAGAAAGACAAAAAGGGGCCAGGGCAAACGATCCCCAAGGGCAGCATCCATTAGTCACTTAGTAACTGTTCTGGCTGTCAGGGTGACTGACTTAGCATCCTGGTGCTAACCCTCATTTTACAGTAATAATGGCCTGAAGTGCGAAGATAGTGTTGCAGGGGAAGTCTGAGGGCATCAGATGTGGGAAGCGCAGTAGCTCTCGTGCTTTCTGGCAGTAACAGGACATGGAGGAAGAAACCCAGTATATGTGGTCTTTGGTACTACCTGCTGCTTCGAGCATCTGTTAATGACCTTGGCACATGTCCCCCATGGGTAAGGGGAGGATGCTGTGGTCTAGGAGGATAGAACACCCTGACTACCACAGTGGAAGCGGGAGCGATCTGCCTGAGGGGCAGCGTGCGAGAGCTGTGGGAAAGAAGGCCTAGGGCTGGGCTGTCCCGGAACTACCTGTGCACAGACCTTGTGTGTGTCCCTCCTTGGTGGGAGCCAACCTCATCAGACTGCGGCTGATCTGTGAGCAGGTCTTCTCTGTCTCAGAAGTGATGCAGACATCTTTTGTGCTGCTGGAGGCTTTTGTAAACAGGTCACAACGTCAGGCCTTCATGAGAGAAGATCTTCTGTCCATCCTTCTCTGTCCCCACCAGCATCGCCATGTCTCCATCAGGACAGGGCTCATTTTTCTTCTTGGCTCCTCTCCTTGGGCTTCTAAGCACCGGAAAGGAAGGGGGAAGGTGCTCTGCTTGAATGCCAGCATGTTCCCTCTCCTCCTGGCCCTCTGGGGCAGTGGGTACACAGTGCAGGACTGGCAGAGCCAGCCGTGAGGAGACGCGCTCACTGGGACACTGCTCAGTCCCTGCCCCTTTCTTCTAAGGTGCTTGCATGAGATAGGAGGCTGGTCCCCCAGCTCAGGAGTGGCTGTCCTGGCATGTGCCTGCCTCAAGCCTTTCATGCCTGGGTACCGTTCAGCCAGAGTCTGGATCTGGAGCGTTGAGCTGCGGAAGCGCAAGCCCAGGCTTTACCATGGCCTCGCTCGGACAGGTTAAATGTAAGCACAGTGCTTACCATCTCTCCAGGGCTATGCATTTTTATGGTTCTGTTAAGACTAATTGTGAGCCTTGCTGAAAGGTTCATGTAGGAAGGAGCTCTTCTTTTTTCCCCTTCAATTTAAACAGCAGCTCTAGTTGGCATGACAACCCATGCTATTAAAAGTAAAGCAATAAGCACAGCTTCCTCTGTTGTTCAGAATGAACCCAAGCTGCTAAGGAGTTTATTTCTCAAATTTGACTCTTAATGGCTCCATTCTGACAGCATATTATGGGGTCCTTTTTGAAGGCTGTGTGTGTTCCCCTACATAGACACAGCAGCTCTAAAGACAGAAGTGGTATTTTTGTTTTTCCTGTTGAACTTATGCTCATTTGTGTATGGTAAATCAAAACAACAGTATATTCTGTGGGCACAACTGTCTGGGTAGTGATTATACCGGAGGGACATTTACACCTCCCCAATCTAAATGCGGATTTGTTCAGTGAATGCTGTGACAAGCTCCATGTATCCAACTAAACCTGTTACCAGGCCACCATTTGCTATTTTACTTTGGAGCAGGGCATCTTGGGCAGCCCCCCGGTGCAGCACAGACTCCACCTTGATGTGGGTGCTGCAGTCCCTGGAAGGCGCCAGTGCCTGTGAGAGACCCAGGTAAAGTTGTGCTGCCTGACTCGTGATGGCCTGGGTATTGAGTACAGTCTTTCTGAACTTCAGTGCTTCACAGTTGACGCTCCCCTTTCCAGGACTTAGAGGTGAGCTGGCCCTTATGTGCAGGAAATGGACCTTCCCTGTGCAGGTCCAGAGGCTGAGGGGCATTCTGTGGGAATGAGGCAGTGGACAGCCAGGTGGGCAGAGCCCCGAACAGGCCTCGTTCTGGTCTAGATGTTTGATCAGCCTGGTAGAGACCACCAGTGTCACTTCTGCATGCCAGCCTGTCCTCAAGAGTCTCAACCCCCACACAGCCACTGTTTCTCCATTCCCACATTGTGGAAGCCTTTTTTGAATGAAATGTTGCTTTCTTCTTGTGGCCTTCAAGGAAAATGCCTGTACTCTTGGGAGGAATGAGGTTTAAACCTTAGAATGGTTCAGTTCAGAGAAACTAGTATCCAGGGATATAACTCATGCTTTGTTTTTTGCTTCTTAAAATTTGTTTAAGGATGCCATTTTAATATATTTTTTAAAGGTGCAATCCAGTGCAATTGCATTCTCCTTGTTGTGTAACTGTCACCACTGTTTCCAGACTTTTCCATCCTCTCCAAGAGAAACTCTACCCATTAAGCAATGGCTGTCCATTGTCTCCTCCCTCTAAACCCTGACAAACTCTAATCTACTCTCTGCTGCGAATTTCCCAGTTCCAGGTACCTGGTATAACATGGAATCATATAATACTCTATTTCACTTAGCTAACATGTTTAAGGTTCAGCCACGCTATGAAGTGCATCTAGTAGCATGCATCAGAGCTTTATTCCTTTAGTGAGGATTGTATACATGTACCACACCTTGTTCACCCATGAATTTATGGTTGGGTCACGGGATGCTGCCCCATTTTGCTGTGGTGAACATGCTGTAAACACTGACGTACAGGTATCTGAGTTCCTCTGCTCAGTTCTTTTGAGTGTGCACCTAGGAGGGGAATTGGGTCACATATTAATTCTGGGTTAATTTTTTGGGAAGCTACCAAGCTGTTTTCACAGTGCTGGTGCCATTTTACATCACTGCCATGCTCAAGGATTCTAGTTTTCCACATCCTCATCGACACTTGTTATTTTGATGATAGCCATTCTAGTAAGTATCAAGTGCCATCTCATTCTGAATTAGATTCACGTTTCCCTAATGACTAACAATATTGAGCAGTTTTTCATGTGTTTATTGGCAGTTTGTACATCTTGGGAGAAATGACTATATAAATCCTGTGTCCAATTTAAAATTGTTTCTATTTGTGTGGGTTTTTTTAGTTGTCACAATTGTTGTTTATTCCACATGATAACTTTATCAGATATACAACTTGCCAGGTTTTTTTTCTCCCATTCTGTATGTTGTCAGTTTACTTTTTTGATTATGTCCTTTGATGCACAGGTTGTAATTTTTTTTTTTTTCTGGTGGTACCAGGGATTGAACTCAGGACCTTGCACTTGTCAGGCAAGCACTTATTCCACTGAGCTATCTCCCTAGCCAATAGGTTGTAATTTTGATCAAACCCAGTATGTCTCTGGAGCTTATGCTCTTACTGTCAAATCTAAGACTCCATTGCCAGATCCAAGTCTTGAAAACACCCTTATGTTTTCCCCTAAGCGTTTCATACTTTTTATTCATATACTTTGGCTTTTGATCTATTTTGAGTTAAGTTTGTATATGGTATGAGATAAGACTCCACTTACCTCATACTTATTTTTTTTACTGGTAGAGATCCAATTATTTCAACACTGTTCGAGAAAAGTGAATATGGTATATGTTACCCATACGCTATATTAATTTAGAATAAAAACCTCCATTGCTACACAGCTGCTAAGAATCGTATTTAATAACTGGCTCATTAGCTACATATGATGTGGAAGAGACAGCTTTTCTGACCAATGGAGGGGTCTATCTAATGAGAACTGTTAGCATCGAGTCCATCAGGGGCATGAGGAAGACGCTTCGTACTGTTGTCGCTCTCTTTTAATAGTGATGGATTTCATGCTTGGGCTGGAGGCCAAGAGCAAGCGGTATCTGATGATTTATTTCTATCCCTTACCCCTTGGGTTTTGGATGCTGACTCTCACTCTTGGATTCCAAAAATAGACTCTGGCTTCTCCTTGCTCATGGCATTGTGCAGCTGTCATTGCCATGCACCCGTTGGTGTAATTGGGTTGTGCATACAAGGAAGGTAATTGCAAAATCCCTTCTTATGCCAGAAGGGTGTCTGGTTCCCGAAGCCTCTCAAAGATGGCTGTGTACGAAAAACTGAAATAAGAGGCAGGAAAGACATAAGCTCTTGCTCCAGAAGGGAACATGTTTACAAGTGAGATTGGGACTGTCACTCACATGAGAGGGCTGCCGTGTAGGGGCCACCGATGATTCTACCAAGTGTCCATGGCATCAAGTGAGTGTGACCTGAGCTTCAGAGGGGTGGCAGGGCTTATTTGCCTCTCTGGCTCCTGTCTTTCTGGAGGTGCTGTGTTTACCAAGAAAGTCTGCACCTTTTCTTGAGAGCACAGTGGTTTGGAGATGTCACCTGCTGCTTAGTGTGTAGCCCTGGATGGGATCGTCCCTGGCCCGCGCTGTCCTCTTCACCAGACCCCAGAAGCGAAAGGGGCCAGGCTTTCGCTCTCATCCCTCCCTGTGTACTCAGAGACTCCGGTCCTCTCTCCTGTTGCTGCCCACTGGCACACACACACACACACACACACACACACACACCCATCTGTTCTCAGAGTTCCTCATTCCCTGTCTTCTCCTCTTCAGGTCAAACTCCATTAAATCTACTGCTGTTTCGCTTCACAGAAGGAACACTGGCCACCTTTCACATGGACAGCATTCACTGTTTCCTCACTCAGGGGCGCATTTTCCATATACTGCTTCCTTCAGCCCTGTAACAAGTCTGGGCTGGGGAGGCAGGAGCCTGGGTCAGGCCTGAGCACTGAGCAGGCTGACCCCAGAGACAGGGCCTCACTGTGGGTCTGCTGCCTCCTCCTGCCCTGTGCCAGACCTGCAGGCTCCAGCAGCCCCTCACTCATGCCCCACGCCAGTCCCATGCGCAAACCACCTGCTGTCTTCTGAAAAATCCATTTCCATCAGTATTTCTTTTTCATAGAACCATTGTTAAGGTGTGAATGCTTTCTGTTTTACTATCATATATTTCATTTCCCAACCTCCCTATGACATGAAAACTGGACATTTTTATTCTTTCCATACAGATACAACTGGAAGTTCTTAACAGGACAAGTTAAACAGTTGAGTGAGCATACAGCCCAGCCGAGGCAGGAGCTTTTGGCTAGCAGCGTCCCCAGGGGTGATCTGGGTTCCTATGGACATAGATGTACCCTGTAGGCAGGGCTCTCGTGTCATGACTATCGTATGCTCAAGGGTTTGTGCCATCTTGGTGTTCGTGGAAACAGCAAGGATGTTCGCTATCTGGGCAGTGTGTGGCATCAGAATTCAGGGAGTGTCCGGTGCTTTGTGGTCACCTTGAGGGCAGTGTACCTGGGTTGAGTGTCACAAAATGCCAGGAGCCCACAGGAGAGCAGAGCCATCAGCCAGGTGAGCCCCGGGGCCTGCACACCTCTGAGGTGGGGCGGAAGCCGGCTTATGACTTATGTTCGCTTGCCTTTCCTTACCCTTGGCTGCAAAGAGAAAGAAGAGCAGACTGAGCGGGGACCGTGAAGGAAGTGGCAGCGTAGAGGGGCTGTGTGAGCTGCCTGGATCTTTGTCAAACTGAGATTCTCTGAGATGGGCTGCCGTGGTGCTGCTGGGTGCTAGGAAATTAGTGCAGTTCTTGGAATTCTGCAAGCTGGAAAGGTCCTGGTCGTTGGTTGCCTCTGGAATCCCAAAAAGGCCACAGGAAAAAGGCTGTCCTGTTAACAGCAAACATATTGCTGAAGCCCCCGAATCGTTCCGGGAGCATGTGGTCTTTCTAGGAGTCTTTTGTTCAATTATGCTTTGCCTTATGCAACATGAGCGGCCTGCTGAGTGGCATAGCTGTTATCAAAGCCCCAGAAACAGTGGGAGTCGTGACTTCTACCTCAGACTCTGGAACCAGGCTGCTTGACTCACATCTGGCTCTACCGCCAGCTCACTGAGACCAGTGTGTCACGGATGCCCCTGTGCTTCAGGGTCCTGGATCAAGCCTGCGTGGGCCTGGGTGGTTGTTACGTGACCACCCGAGGCTACGCTTGTAAGGCAGTTAGCATGCTGCTTGCCTACACAGTAAATGCTACTGAGCGACTTGCTGAAGAGTACACCAGAAACATCCTAATCCAGTTCTGGAATGTAGCACCTTGTTTTCCCGGTCTCACACTGAGTCCTTTTCTCCCACAAGGAAAGTGAATATTCATTGCAAATGTGGGCATTCAGACATTCAGATTGTAGTGTTTGGTATTATGGAATTAGTTGCATTTTCTTTTGTAAAAATGTTAAAAGATTTTAAAGTGGTAATAGCTAACCTTTATTTAGAGCTTATTATGGTCCTCTAGCAGGGGTAGTTTCTTAGGTCTCTTTAAGTATTAGCTGACCTAATCTCCCCAGTAACTTTCAGTGAGGACCTTAGGTTCAAAGAGGTGTGTGCCCACATGCACACACATTCTGTGGTGCTGAATAGGTTCTTCTGTGTTGTTTTGTTTGGTTAGTGGCGTTGGGCATTGAACCTAAGGCCTCAAGCATACCAGGCAAGCATTCTACCACTGAGCTGTATTCCTAGCCCTTTTTCTTTTGTTCTCAGGCAAGGTCTCACTGACCCTCCCCACTCAGCCTCCTGGTGAGCAGTGATTGTGCGTGTGCGCCACTGCGCCTGGCCAGCCCAGAGCTTTATTTTCCAGCTAGAGTTCACTTCAGGTGAGCTCTCTGCTATTCCAAGCGTTCCTCAGACAGAAGCCATACAACTGTTTATTGGGGCTGGCAGGTTGGAGTTGTTGCAAGAGGCGCTTGAGGCATTTGCTCGAGCGTACCTTCTGTCTTGGTCCTTGATGACAGAACTTGATTGTCACCTTAAGTAGAAGCAGCAGCTGTGGAGAATCCACAGGAGAATGAAGAGAAGACTAGCACAGACACTCAGGAGCATGGCTCAGTGCTGGTGGGCCTGGGCCCTGCATGTCTTACCTCACCCCCAGCCCCACCCCCCACCTCCACATGTTCTAGAGCCTCTGGGAGACCCCATAGCCCTGCCTAGGTCACGTGACCTACTGCATCCCTTCCCGCAACTGCTTCTACTCTCCTCACTTCCATATCCCTTCAGAGTAATAGTCAATGTGATGGATGCCCTCTGCATGGGGGCTCCACTTGGAGGCTCCCCACAGAAACCTCCAGCCCCTGGGGTCCTGTTAACTCCATCAGTTTGAGGGCCAGCACTGTCTTCCTGTGCTGTTTTCCAACCACCCTTGGAAAGAGCATGATACTAATTGGGCTTCTAGCAAGTGTTTGTGGCAGAGTGTGACAAGCACGTTAGCCTTTGACACACAAGAAGACAAGGATGCACACTTTTATAGCATCCTATTTTATTTATAGCATGGGGCATTTTGATTGGGAACAGTCTGTTTCAGCGGCTGAGCTCCTTTTGTTTATCAGGAAAACAGTTGATATTTGTCATCCCTCCTAGCACAAGGAGGAAGAAAAAAACATTTCAACATTTGAATGTTTCTGTGGATCCATTAAGATGCTTATGGGTTGAAATGCAGTGAATTCGTTGAAGACGGCTGTGGAACAAACCTCATTTGTTGTCATTGTCCACTCTCTGCTCTCCCTAATTCAGCCACTACAATTATAACCCCTGTTTTCCCCCCATTCGCCCTCAGCTCCCACCATCAGAGTCAGTTCCTAAGTACCACTGGCTCTCCCACCCCCAGGCCGTGCAGCTGCAGGTCATTTTTCTACAGCGCAGGGCAGTTAGAGGAGGATGGACTCAGATGCCTGGCTGCCCCTGCTGTCCGTACCACTGGGGGTGCATCTTCATGTAATTACCAAAGCCAGTGTACCTTGGCTTAACCAAATAGAAATTATTTTGTCCTCCACCACAGGTAGCCTGATGGGAGGTAGTGGTCAGTGTTCCTGTTGCTCCTCCTGCCTCCGGAGACAGATGCTGTCTCTTTCTACCCATTCTGCTAGGTGGCTTTTGTCACCTCTTGCTGTCCTACCTCCAGCTTTGAAGGGGCAGGGCAGGGGCAGGGCAGTGTGCCAGTGAGGTCTTCAGGTCCTCACAGGGCCACCCCAAGTGTGAGTTGGGCATGTTCCTCTCATGAGGGATCTTCACACACCCACCCTGTACCCTTGCTCAGCATGTAGTAGGGGTTTACTAGCTTTTTATTTATTTATTTATTTATTAGGGAGGGGTCTACAGGGTGTTCAGGGTCTCACTACTAGATCGGATTCATGGTGATCCTCCTGTTTACAGCCTCCCAAAAGCTGGGACTACAGGCATGCACCACTAGGCCCAGTGCCAATCACCATCTCAGTGCGCTCCAGGGGCGGGGCCGGCACCATGGGCCTGGGGATTGAACCTGAGCCCCTGCGCCTGCTTGCAGGCACTTTAATCCGCTGAGCTATTTGGCAGGCCGACTAGCTGCTTTTGACTTTGCTTTTTAATATAGTTTTACTAGGGCAAGTTCTCACAGTAAATCAAGTAGCACAATATTGACTGTGACCGTCTCTGTGAAGACCACTTAGAGTTCTGGCATATTTTGATCTCCGACCACCTACCTCACTTTTCTGTGACCTTCCTTGTCTCTCAGCCCCAGCTCCCTGCCCCTTCCTCCACCTATTATTTATTTATTTATTTATTTATTTTTCCTCCACCTATTAATGCTGGCAAGTCATTTGTTTTTCTTCTCCTCCTGACTGGCTTTAATGGGTCACAGAGAAAAATGGCAGCAGGGTGTTACAGGTACCGCGATGCATCCACACCGTTACCTCCAAGCTGACTGACCTTAACAGAGTCAGCTTTTCTCGTTCAAACCTTTCCATTTGGGTTTGTTTCCAATGCAAAGTCCTGTTTTTCCTTTCCCTCCCAGCAGCTACTTCATTCCACCTTAGTGGAGAGAACACCGTCTATGGTTTCTCCCCTTTCTACTGGGGCACCACCTCCCATGAGAGGGCCTGGTGGTCAGCCCATTTGTCCCAGGGACCCGGTGCTCTCCCGTCTTCTGGGGCCTAATCTACCCTGTGGGTGTCTTCTTTCTGTCTGTCTCTTCCTTTATGTTAGAGATTTGCTTACATACCCTCTTTGAAGAATCAAGAACTTGGACAAAGAGCTTTTCCCATCCCCTCACAGCCTTTCTCCTCACCTCATCTGCCTCTCTTCCTGTTTCTCTGGCCCTACAGCCTGGAATCCTCCTCCAACAAGCTTCACAACTGCTGCCATGGCTCCTGGCCCGAGAGGAGCTGGGCGTCAGCTGCCAGATGCAGCACTCTGACACTCTTGGCCCCTGTGGAGGCCCTTCCTTTGTTTGGCCATGCCTCAGCACCTTCCCCCACCACTTCTCTCCTTCCCTTTCAAGAGAGACGTTTTCCACCCTCCTGGTGTACGCTCTCCTTGCTAGTTCTAATTCCAATGTATTTCTTGGTTCTGAAGCTTCTAGACCCTTCTGTCCCCCTCATTCCTGGCCTGCCTCCATTGTGGCCTTACGCCTTACTCAGCACTCCATGACCTTCCTATAACTTGATGTAGTCATGTCTCTTTCTCTCTTGCTGAGGGAGCGGAGGCTCCTTGCTGCCTGCGAAGGAAGCCCACTTGTAGCTTGCAGGCCCTGGTTGGCACTGAGCCAGCACTGGGGAGCTAAGCCATGGTGTCGGCCTTTGGTCATTTCACCTAGGGCACTGGGCTGGTGTAGGAGGTTGAAGATAGTCACACTGACAGTTATGGCAACAAGAGGTTTAAGGGCACAGAGGAGGGACAACAGAACTGGGATGCTGGATGGGAGGTGACGACTGTGAGAGAAGCAACTGTTTCAGACTCGGTGACCTGGCCCAGCCTGTGCCTGCCCACCAGCCTGACCCCGCTGGACTGTACTGCACTTGCCATGGCCAAACCCAAGCATGTCCTCTTCTCTTCCTGTCATTCCCAAGCTGTGTTGTTTCCTTCTTGTTATCAGTGCCTGGCTCGGGGACCTGCTTCCTGATGCTTGGGACCACTTTCCTATAAGCTGCTGTTTCCACCCAGAGTTACTTGTCACGTGCCTTGAAGTCAAGAGTTGTGTGTGTACCCACCTCTCTCCCTATTCAGTCAGAGCTGTTGGAGATTAGGAGTCATGTCTTGGTCAACTGTGGACTGTCCTGGCCTTTGGCAC
Organism: Tympanoctomys barrerae; assembly: GCA_002564285.1. Classification (NCBI taxonomy): domain Eukaryota; kingdom Metazoa; phylum Chordata; class Mammalia; order Rodentia; family Octodontidae; genus Tympanoctomys; species Tympanoctomys barrerae. Next base: position 7,252 of record NDGN011335878.1, on the reverse strand, counting down.
CCACCTCCATGCCATGTGGGGGCTGCTTTGGAGGGGTTTGCTGGCAGGTTGTGTTCTAAGCATCCAAGGGAAGCCAGGGTTGGGGGTCTTAGGTTTGTACAGAAGACACAGACTCACTTGGGGGCGGGCCAGTTGTGACAATTCTCAGTCATCTGCCTTTGTTCATCTTTCCAAACCAGTGCTTAGAAAGAGCCATGAAGTTCGCCTTTGAGGAGTTCCACTTGTGGTACCAGTTCGCACTCTCACTGATGGCCGCTGGAAAAGTGAGTCACCTGTCACCATGTACGTGTCCATCCTGCTGTCACTGAGTGTCACAGGATGGCTTTGTAAACATCTAAGCAACTGTTTCAAACGGACCTGTGCTCCTTTCATAACAGACAAATTTAATAATTTGGGCGCCAACATGGGTATAACACTGAGAAGAAAAGCTCTGAAATACTTGCTTTTTCTGCCTGCTGTCACAGACTTGTATGGAATGGATATGGCTTAATCATGGACCTGGCTAGTTCTGATCCTGGGCCTCATCTGCAGGTGTAAACGTGTTCCTGGAAGGAGAGGTCTTTTGGTCTTTGGCACTCTGGGGCCGGCCATGTGTTGGCTGAAAGCATGGCTCCAGAGGGCAGCTGGTGTGCGGAAGCTGGACTGCTCTCACAGCCGAGTGACCAGGGCAAGTCCCTTAGTGCCTCAGTTTCCCCGGCAGTAAAATGGAGCTGTAACAGTTCCTACTTCACAGAATGAACTAACACACACAAGGAACTTAGGAGAGCGGCCCACACTGTGCATGCACTCAGCAGAGATATAGCCATCAGGGCTCATGCTAATTTGGGCCAGTTAGGGAATGTTTAAGTCTGAGATACCAGATTTCGGGGGCTCAGTAGATGCAGAAATTCGGTCTGAAATGCCATAAAATGGTGTTGAATTTTTATAATAGCATAAGGTTCTGTGGTCTTTTTTTTTTTTTTTTTTTTTTT
>NDGN011335861.1:0-15114 GCA_002564285.1 Tympanoctomys barrerae | reverse complement strand
GGCAAGCACAAGGGCCTGAGTTCAATCCCTGGTTCCACCAAAAACAAAACAAAACAAAAAAAAAAAAAAACTAGGACTAGGGGCCCAATTTGACTCAGCTGTTTCCTTTCTATATATTTTTCCGGAAGAATTAAAAACATCATACCACACCTATGCCCATATTTATAAAGCATCACAATTGAAATAGCTAAATCTTGGAAACAACCAAACTGCCTATCAACTGAGGAATGGTTAAAAAAAGATGTAGTCTTTTTATATGATGGAGTACTACTTAGCTATAAAAAAGAATAAACTTGAGACATTTATAGGTAAAATGCATATCCAGGGAGATAGCTCAGTGGCATGAACTCCTGCCTGGCAAGCACAAGGTCCTGAGTTTGATCCCTGATACCTCCCCCCCCAAAAAAACCCTGCACTATAGGTAAATGGATATAACTTGAGATCATACTCATAAGTGAAATAAATCAGACTTGCATGTGTAAACATCTTATTGAATTCCTAGTGTGAGACGCTCAGAGTAACATCCAAAATATTTTGTTAAATGGGAAGAAACTATTGAAAAGGAAAGAGAAACTGGGATGAGGTAAAGGGGAAAAGAAGGAAGAAAGAAAGTACACCCCCCTACACACACACACTAGTTCTGGTGGTTATACTGGTAATTTCTCTTAGTTCATTGAAAAACAGGTTTGTGCTAATATTGTTTGGTCAATTTTACATATATACTTGAGCAACTACTTTGAAGATAACAATACACATTGTATTAACCATTGTTACTCATATTATTTTGAAATTTTGTTTGATTTTTATTTTTCCCTTTAAAAATGTCTAATTTTGCAAAGAGTATTAATGTTTTAAGTACAGAAGTCAGGTTATGTTGTATTTTTGATGTCTTTTAGTTTATTTAATATTGAATATCTATATATTCACACATATATGATAATACTTTATATCCTTTCCTATCTCCTAGTCCATTCCATGTATAAAATATAGTAATTAAGAGCAAATTAGGATAAGCTTATTTGACTAAGCAATGGTTTACTGAATATGAAATTAATTGTCTTATTTTTTCTTTTCTAGACTTTAAAAAAAATGAATGTCATGCTTGACAAAACGCCACGAGATGCCAGGAAAATACTTTCTAACCAAGAAATGTTAATTCTCATGTAATAATTTATACTGTATTTTATTAGTACAAGTCAGAAATTTAAAGAATATTTTATAAGGCGACCATAAATTTACATTGAATAATTGTAAATTATAAGCTTTGTATTTTAATGATTCCTTTCTGCAAAAATTAGTTATAGGGGATGGGGAGATAGCTTAGTGGTTTAAGCATCTGCCTGACAAGTGCAAAGACCCAGTTTCGATCCCTGGTACCACATGCATATGGGTCCTGTGCTGTGCCAGCCTGAAACCGGGTGTGATAACACACGCTGTAATCCCAGAACTGGGGAGGCTGAGACAGGAGGATCACTATGAGTCTGAGCTGCGTAGCGAGATCCTGTACCAAATAAATGAATAAATGATTTTAAAAAGTTATACTAGCTAATTGTAAATTTCAGTGACTCCTCATTTCCCAAACTCTTGGGCTTTCTATTGATACTAGTTCTGTTTAGTATAAAATTATTATTTTAATTCACAGGAGTAGTATGGGAGAAAGGATTTTAGATGCAGGAGGTAAGTGTATCTTTTAAGATTTGGAATTTCAGATTTATGACTAGCACATCATATCTAATAAAAATGGTATTGCACTGTGAAGAGAAAATTAGAAGGAATTAAATTGTCGAGTAAAATCAAATAATTTTTAAATTAATATAAATAAGTATAAAAAGAATCTTTGGGACAAAGTAATTTGCTATGACAGTAGAATTTAGATAAATATAATCAATGGTAGTATATAAATGCTAACTTAATTTTCAAATAGATCTGACTTACTTGTACTATGGTATTTCTCAAATGTTATTTTATGAGATTAGGATATATGATGTCTTGCGACTGGCAGACTTTTTTAAACACTTTGGTTACTAAAAGAACTTAAATGAAATTTTCTGTGAGAAAATTTTGATGTGTAGTGATTTATGTATAAAATAAAGCATGATTTAAAGTAGCCTGGGAAATGATGTAAACATCATTCAAAAGGAATATAAAGATTATATGATTTAGTTATGAGATATTCTGCAAATTGCAACCCTAATAATGAGAGGGTAGGACCTTTGAATATTTAAGAATTTCTTTTAAATTTTATTTAAGTTTCACTTTTTTTCTGTTAATAGACTTGTGTTTTGTTATTTAGAATGGCTTAAATCCAACAATGATATCTCTATTTCATATAAAAAATAGTAAAAGGTGAATAGGTTACACTAATGTTTTCTTATTTATCTTGTTCTAATACCTTATGAAATGCATGAACTTTGATAAACTTTTCATAATTTCGAATCACATTAATAATTTTTAATAGATTACGACTTGCAAGTAGGCATTGTAGAAGCTTTATGTAGAATGACCACAGAAAAACAAAGACAACAACTGGCATGTCAGTGGTTTTCGATGGATTTTATTGCTAATGCATTTAAAGAAATTAAAGACTCTGAATTCGAAACAGTAAGTAGTGCAAAAATAATAGAATTTAACAAATGTTTTTATTTAATTATGATTTTTAAATTCTTTATATTTTTTTAAAATTAGGATTGCAGGATATTTCTCAACCTTGTAAATGGCATGCTTGGCGATAAGAGAAGGTAAACATATAACCATTTATTTATGAAGAAACACAGCTCAAAAGAAGCACCCAGTGTTTATACATGTAACTTTTGTTATGTTTGAGTGTAAAGTATGCCTGGATATTGAATTTGAAACAATATTTTGTATAGGATTATTCACTAAATTACTACACTGGTTATCTGAAATATTCATTTAGTGGCATTATGTTGCTTTGCACTGTAGATAAAAACTTCATTTTCATTTCATATTAATAATTTTGAATGACAATATGATTTACTATATTCACCTTCATATATGTTATTATTTAGTGTTTGACAAAAGATAAAAAGTATTCATAATTTTTGCTTGAACTATATATAGCAAACAAGTTGTATTCCGTTTTACGGTTTTTCAGAGGTTACCTAACCTTAAGAATGAGCATGAATGGGTACATAATAGATGTTCTCAATGAATGAGATTACATGTATTTTGCTTAGTAGGAAAATGAACGTTAGGATGTTAACTGCAAGGAATCATATTGCCTAGATTTAAATTATAACTTCTATCCAGTAGGCAGAGTTTTAAACCTTGTCTCTGTTTCCTCTCCTGTGCTATAAAAATGCTAAAATACCTACCTCATATGTTTGTTGCGAACATTAAATAAAATAGTTTTAATTAATATCTGAGCGTGAGACAATTCTAAGGATTTAGCCATTTTTATTAGAATTCTTCACTTAGACTCTTCTTTTCCCAAGTCCTGTGGGCCCTCCCGTTGTATTAGGAGAATAAGCAATATCAAAAATTTGGTGTGTTTATTTTAGTCAAAATAATAGGCTGAGCAGTACCCTCAAAATAATCTTTTCTCTAGCTAAACATAGCTTCATTACTTGTTTTTAAAATAAAGATGATTTATTTAAAAAGTTATGATTTCTGCCTGATTTCTCTTTGATTCTAGGTATGAGTTTTATGATTTAAACAAGATTATGCTGTGAAGCTTTATTAATCTTTTGAACTACTTTGTATTTTAGGGTCTTTACTTTTCCTTGTTTGTCAGCATTTCTTGATAAATATGAGGTAAGTTTGAAAATGTGAGATATATATATATATATATATATATATATATATATATGTTTTTGTTTTGTTTTTGTTTTTGTTTTTTTTCAGAGCCAGGGATTAAACTCAGGCCCTTGCGCTTGCCAGGCAAGCACTTATTCAACTGAGCTATTTCCCCAGCCCCTATAATCTATAAAAAGAAAGATTATTATGATTAGATCACAAATACAGCTGACCTAGCATGCTTTTTATGCCAATCATACCAGTAAAGGTTCTATTAATCAACATATTTATAACCAAAAATATTTGAAATATAATAGTTTGTAGCTCTTTAGGTTTTCTTTTTCTCAATCAAGTCCATTGTTTATCATTAATGAATATAGCCACACTAACATTTTCAAACTTCGTTAGCACTTAGAATATTTGTGATTTCTTGAAGCTAGCTGATACTCATAAGGTATTAAAATATCATTTCTTTGGATTGTTTCTAAATTTATGTAAATGCCCTACTTGTCTACTCTCTTCACCTAGCCATAATTGTTTTTCTTTTAAAAAAGATTTATGGAACACTCTATGGAATATAGTGTTTCTGTGTTGTATTAAAAATGAAGCCAATTAAGATGACAAAAAATTTGTCATTAATATAAGCTCACCATAATTTTCTGTTTTAATAAGCATACTGTGTGATAATTTTCTTAGCTGCAAATACCATCAGATGAAAAACTTGAAGATTTTTGGATCGATTTTAATCTTGGGAGCCAGACTCTGTCATTCTACATTGCTGGAGATGATGTAAGCTTTATTCAGAACGTCTTTATACTGTGTGTGTGTGTGTGTGTGTGTATGTGTGTGTATAAAATTTTTTAAATTCACTTTATAATGTGCATTTCTTTGTATATTTATACTTCTAGTCATTCGTTTAATTTTATTATTAGCTCTCACAGCTTTGTTTGACTGGCGTAGTAGCCAAGCAAACTAATTAGAAATTAAAATTATTTCTGATACTTTTGTTGAATAAAGTTAATAAATTTTAATATTAATTTTTAATATTTTCAGAAATAAATTATATTTGTGATATAACATTTTCTGTTCACACAAAATTAATTGACTGGAAAAGACAGTAGCAGGCACTAATTGCTTCAGTGGTGGAATACCTGCTTAGCATATGGCGAGGCACTGGGATTGATCCCCTGTACCACATTTAAAAATAAAAAGACAGATACTTAGTATTCAGATGTTGTGGCAAAACTGAGTCCAAGAAAGGAATGGTATCCAAGGAAGTCAGGACACAGTGGCAAGCTTTGTTTTACACTGGTGGTCCTGGCTGGGATAACTTTCAACAAAAGCCAGCCTATGAGTATTTGTGAGGCAGAATTTTTGTATGAGGTATAAGCAGGGTTACAAAGGCAGGACAGGACAGCCTAGCAGTTCTGACTAGCTAGCCAGGTGAGATTGTGGGTTATAGGGCTAGATTAATGGCCACAAGCCTTGGTCCAGTCAGACGTGCTATATGTTCAGTTATCCTCTTATGGTCACAGGGGTTGAGCAAACAAAGAGCCGTGAGAGGCAGTTATAGGGGTAGGCAGCCCTGAAAGAGAATAAAGTTTTTAAAAGAACAGTTTTTACTTCTAGAATTTTCCCTGTAGAAATACTATATGGAGGTACTCTATTTAAACTAGTAATATGATCAAATAAAGCCATTTATCATTATCTCTTAAGTCTTCTCCTTTAAAATAGGGATTGATTTATGCATTGCATTTGGAAGTGAATTTTAATTCTTTCTGTGCTAAACCATATCTGTGTTTAAACCTTCTGAATAGAGGCCTTATTAACTTCTTATTGTTATTTAAGGAAATGCTTGAATTGGCGTTTTGTGACTGCTAACACCTCTTATTTGCTACATCAGTACATTTCTAGCTCAAGTTGTATAGTTGTTTTACCAAATCCTGAATAAGACTTTACAGCATTTACTAATTTCTTTTTTTAAATATATTTAATACAGGATCGATATACAGAGTCTCACTACGTAGATCAGACTCATAGTTATTCTCCTGTTTTCAGCCTCCCAAGCACTGGGATTACAGGCACGTGCCACCATAACTAGTCTCAATTGCCATCTCAGCACACTTCAGGGGTGGGGCTGGCACAGCACTTGGAAGATTGAACCCTGGCCACTGCACTCTGCTTAAGCAGGAGCTTTAGTCAACTAAGCTATCTGGCCAGCCCAGCACTTACTAATTTCATTGTGGCTGTTGATAATTTAGTCATATTAGTGTATTTCATTAACACATTTTTTTATATAAGGGTAAACTTTTATTAGCCAGATATGTCCATATTTCCACATATTTTTAATTTTATACAACTTTCTTAGAATGTTTGAGTAAAATCTAATTCTATGCATGTGTACTATTTCTCTGGCTATTACAGTTTTGATTAGTATGTTTTTCCTTAATGGTTTGTTAGTAGTATTATTAGCTGAATTTTCTTTCAGAAATAGGAATTTTATTTTGAGAAAACAGTAGCATTGCTTACTTTCATTCATTAGATAGTTGGATATAGACCAGAAAATAACCCAAAATATAGCATGTGAGGGAAACCATAAAATGCATTTATAAAGTATGTTCTAGATTTTGATTAAGATTCTGAAAGATTTGTCTCCCCAAAAATGTGTTTCATGTTCGTGCTATGTTCTCCTTATATTTTCACTTCTTTACCAAGAAATAATCTTGTATATAGTGGTAGCTAAACCTATTGTTTAATACGGTCTACAAGACTCTATATGCCTAGCTCCTGGCAGTTTCTCTGAAAATTTGTTATTCTCTGTAATGAGACTATCATCTGTTTTCCTTTGAATGGTCATTTCCATTTGTAGTTTTGCTGTTTCCTGGTTTGTCAGCCTATGACACCTCATTATTTTTTATTTATTTAATTTTTTTTAGGGAAGGGTCTACAGGGTGTTCAGGGTCTTACTACTAGATTGTACTCGTAGTAACCTGCCTGTTTACAGCCTCCTGAGAGCTGGAATTATACCACGCCCAGTCTCAATTGCTGTTTCAGTGCACCCCGGGGGCAGGGCCGGCATGGCAGGCCCTGGGATCAAACTCCTGGCCCCTGTGCCTGCTTGAATGTGCTTTAATCTGTTGAGCTATTTGGCTGCCCAACACCTCCTTTAGATCTTTGTTATCTCCTTCCTATTTAGGTTTGAGCATAAATCATACTTTTGTATAGAAATCTCAGGTCACTCATTATGATGTAGGTCTATAACCACATAATATCACACTGCCCTGTTTATTTCCTATACAATAGTTGTTGCTGATTAAAATCATTTATTATTATTTGTCTATTTCTGATGGTATGATACTCGTAGAATTAGGGCCTGCTCTTGTTTATAGCTATTTAAAGACTTATGTTTGTTAAAAGAATGAATATATGGAATATTGAATGATGTGTGGTTAGTGCATACAGCACGTGGAAGATTGGAAAAGATAAGGCAGTGTAGAGCCAATGAATGAATATAAGAGTTAAAATATCAATGAATATTTACTAAAAATTTAGGTGTCAAGCAAACTAGACAGTTGGAACACATTCATGTAACAAATATTCTCAGGTTGTGCAAGTAAATTTAAAAGAGGCAAGACTAGAGGCAGTTGTGAGGCTTTTGTGATAGTCCATGTGAGAGGTCACAGTTATAGTTGGGATGAATGAAAATGGATGAATTTAAAAAAACTGGAAAGAAGGTAGAATTAAGCAAACTTGATTCTAGTAAAACAGGATTAATAAAACTTAGGTAACTAGATAAAAATGTTACCACAGAAAGATACATTTTATTAGGGGAATAATACGGAATTTAGCTTTAAGTATTAAGTTGGAGACATTTGCAGCTGAAGATATCTAGTAGGCAGTTGGATATACTGGTTTCCTACTCTGCTGGAAAAACTGAGCCATGAGTAGAACTATAGAAGCTCTTTATACATAGGTGATAAAACCATGAAATTTAATGAATGCCTTTGTAATAGTTACAACAATATACATTTCTATAACACAGAAGAAACTAGCTCAATGGATATTTGAAGAATAAGTTAAAAGGGTATATAAAACTACATAAGTCAAAGCAACGGTTTTGTTTTCTTTTTAAGAAAATTACATTGTGAAATAACTTCTAGTGTGTTAAAATAAAAACTGGTGACTCATGAAAAGGCAGTGGCACATGAGTGATGAAAGTTTAGGCATTCCTGAGAAGTTGAAACCTTTGTAAAAGAGGTGAGGTTAAGTGAAAGAGAGCAGAGTATTACAATAAGATATGAGGTAAACAGAAGATTAACGAAAAGTACTGATAGTAAGAAAAAGGAAAATAGCGGAGGGAAAATTGAATAGATCACCATAAAATATGGAAGGCAAAATAGGGATCATGAAGACTAAGAATATTTGGGGATTTATACTGGAAGCAGTTAACAGATTACCTCAGTATATGAGGAAGAAAGTCATTTTGAAGTTTAGGTGGATACATTAACAGTGTAGAGTATGACAACTGGTATGTATCTCAATGCAGAAAATTTGTGAGTGGCTGCTCAAAACTTTGAAGAGAGATGAGAATGTTAGCACTTTTCTCTTGATACTGAAGTTTTGAGGTATGGCAAAATTAGTGCCCTAACTAGAGAAAGCCAGAAAGGAAGTGTTGCCCTCAGTGTGCAAATGGTTCAACCAAGGTATGGAGAGAATCAGTGAAGAGATTAACAATTCAGAAGAATTTGTATTAAATGAAGTGTCCTAAATAACAAAAGAATTTGTTATATTTTTCTTCACAAGATTAATAGAAGGCATTAGGATCCCATTTTCCATAACTAGTATCTAGTTTCTTTTTTGGCAGAACCAGGGATTGAACTCAAGCCCTTGCGCTTGCCAGAGGAGCTCTTATTCTACTGAGCCTTCTCCCTGGCCCTAGTATCTAGTTTCTACCTATAACTTTTTGAATTCAGTATACTTTTAATCAGCTTACACAGATTTCAGTGAAAACAGTTGGAAGGGCAAAAAGTTTAGACTACTATTCGTGTGCATTCAGTATTTGATTCTTAAGAATAATAATCAGTGACACTGAGTGTTAGGATTTCAGGACCTGCAGTAGGTACTAGGAGTGGGACTGCAGTGGCTTTACAATACATCAAAGGAAAAAAAAAGATATTGTTTGCCTTTTTAAAAAGGGTATTACTGCATATTTCTTGTATGGTTAAGAATAAAAAATAAAATTTATACCATCAGTTAAAATACATTTTTTATTCATTAATCAGTCAACGGGCATTTGAGCTGTTTACAAGATTTCGGCCATTACAAATTGTACTGCTATAAACATGGGTGTACATATTGCTGTATTATGATGCTTTTAGTTCTTTTGAGATGATACCAAGAAGGGGACTAGCCGGATCAAATGGCATGTCCAGTTCTGGTTTTTTAAGGAATCTTCACGCTGCTTTCCACCAGCATAGGGATAAACTTGAAACATTTACACCTAAATGGATGGACCTTGAGGCCATGCTTAGGTGAAATAAAGCGCACACACATGTGTAAATATCGTATTATACCTCTAGTGTGAAAAACTGAATGTGTAAGTAGGATCCAAAATGTGTAATGGACATTGCGAAATAAGAGTTGTTCAGAAGGAAAGGGGGAATGGAGTAGAAGGGAAAAGAAACGGGAGGAAAAGGACAAAATGGAAACATGGCCTTGTAAATAGCAAGAGGAAGAGGGGCTGAAGAGAGAGGGAATAGGAAAAGAGGGATATTAGGGTATATTGTGGACAGGAATAAATTCCGTACGATGAATATGATCACTCTATATGTCTGAATTGTACCAATAAACTTAGCTACTTTAAGTAACAATAATAAATTCGTACCATCATTTCTTCCTAAATGTGAACAAATTAAATTGTATGTAACGTTAATATGTAGTATGTAGAGCAAGAAGCATATTACATAAACTTTTACTTAGTTCTATTTCTAAAAATAACGTAGTTTATGTAGATTAAATATTGATGTTTAAAGAAGTTTAAATCAGGAATAAATTTTAAAATCTGTTTTTAAAATTAAGCGTCATCAATGGGAAGCAGTCACTGTGCCTGAGGAAAAAGTGCAGCTGTACAGTGTGGAAGGTACTGTGTTCATAACTGTCTCTGAGTATTACATGGATTAGAAACTATATTCTGCATTAAGAACACAGGCTGATGAAAGCAAAGTTAACACTTTGAGATTTTAGTATATATAAAAATACCAAATTCCCTGTCTACATTTTCCTCTAATCTCCCCTACCCTCTGCTGTCTTATTTAGTCTAAAAAGTGATCAGTCTTGACTACTTTCTGGTCAGTATTTTTAAGGCTTTCGGGTTTCTCTCTTGTTTTCTTGATTAAATCCAAACATCTGGTTTCCCCATTTCTGTAAGTAGTATTGTATGTCATAATTTGGAAGATAGCTATCATTACAAATTTAGATAATGAGATGTATTTTAACTATTTCAATGGACTTGTAGGTGTATTTCATTATGATTTCGATCTGCATTTTCCTGATGATGAGTGATGTTGAGCACCTTCCATGTGCTTATTGGACATTCATATATCTTCCTTTGTGAAATAACTTTTTTCAGTTTTATTGATTGAACTATCTTTTTATTATTGGCTCCCAGGAATTCCCATGTATCCTGGATATCAGTCCTTTGATACATTTTGTGTTTTCTCCCAGTCAGTATCTTACTTATTTCTTAATGGTGCCTTTTGTGAACATAGATTTTTAAATTTGAAGTCCACTTGATCAGTGTTTTATGATGATTGCTTTCTATAAGTATAAGAACTTCATGAACTTGTTTGTATTAATATAATCCATATCAAGTGAATTTTTGGTTATGGGATTATGCAGCAAATGAGTTTTTATGTGGCTATGCATTCCAAGGTTATTTATTCCAAGATTATTTTCTGAAATAACTTGCACTTCTTCACTGGATCTCTTCAGATCCTTTGTTGAAAGCATATGACTGGATAAGAATGGCTTTTTTTTTCTTGATTCCTTGATTTATTTGATCTGTTTGCCATTTTTTATGCTCATACCACAATTTTATGAATTTCTTTTTTTAATCTTATGAACTCTTATAGTTACTTTTTCAGTTAACTACTGTATTTCAGTATTGTTTTGGAAAGTATAGGCCTTTTGAATATCCACATATATTTTAGAATGTTTTTTATCAAGCACTCTAAAAGTCTTATAGCATTTATGATTGAGTTATATATCAGCATGGGAAAAATAACATGTGAACAGTAATGTTTCAATTGGTAAATGTATATATATCCCCATTCACTTAGATTTTTCTATTTGCCCTCTTTTAACTTGTTTTATATGAAATTAACTTTCTTATGAAAGCATCCATTTCTTCCTGCTTTTGTCTTTTTGGATAGTATATTTTAAACACCATATCTTTAGAGCCACCTAAATTTTCATCTTGGAAACCTGGAAACTTTTTACTTGAACTCATGAATTTTTTTAAACTACTACTAGTACTTTGAGTTAGAAACTGTCACCACTGCCTTCAATCAGTTAATAATTTTCATTCCATCAAAGGACATGACTGGAAATTTCATGACTGGAAATGTCTCAAAGTAAATAAAACCTGTTTTCTTGAGCAGGGCTCCTATGAATAAGAATGTTTCACAGCCTATGTAGAGATTTGTTTTTAGGCGAGATGATAGAGTGGCCTACAGAACTTTCTCAGATACAAATTTTCATACTTTGTGTGATCCTTCTCCATCAGGGTGCTTTTCACCTGCATAAAAGTATACTCTAGAGGCAAGTGTGGAAACCTCTCAGGCAACAGTAGGAACCTGTAAGATTTATAGTATCCCTGGTGTTGGAATTTTACTTCATAATGTAGGCAGTTTAATTTGGTACCAGGTTAAATTTTGGCAACTCTTCTTAGGGATAGTATGTGAACTAGAAACTGGTACTTAACAGTATTTTCACTGGATTTATAAAATCATTAGGAATCAGGAATAAAGCATTCTTACCTCACACTTCACACTTTATTAAAATTATGATTTACTGTCACTATATTAATGACAACTTTAGATTTAATAAAAATGATTAACAAGCTGTTTATGTATAGAAATATAGTGATTGTATTGAATTAAAGTTGTCTTTTTTATCTTTTTTAAAAAGTAAAAACTCTTTTAGATGTTATGGAATATTTTATTGATCTAGAACCTATTCCGGGCTTTATATCATTAGTTATAACATCATGCAGTTCAATGAGCAAAACACTGAGACTCTGAAATGTAAATTGACTTGATTTTTTAAATAGGTAGTACCAGAATTAATTAGCTTAAACATTGTTTAATTCTAAAATTTGAATTTTGATTCAGTTGACTTTAATTAATATACTGTATTTTTCTTCTACATATAGAATGTATATAAATACAGACTAATCAATGTGGTTTTGTGTACAGTGAGAGAATCAAAGAAGCTGCTGAGTATAATTCTGAACAGTACAGTAAAAATAAGTAACAGAGAAGGGAAGGAACTGCTTTTGTATTTTGACACATCATTAGAAATCACTGATGTGGTTGAAAAAGTTTTTGGTGCCAGTAAATATAGGGTAAGTTTTTGAAGTAATTTTTAATATTTACTGGAAATGTTTTCAGGCTATAAATTTCGTTGCTTTTCCCCCCCTTCTAGAGTTCTTAAAATGACATGGAAATTTCAGTTCTTTAAATTTGTTTGGTGGAATAACCATCAACTAGTTAGCTAAATCTTTTGAGACGTCTTTTAGAAAGTATCACAAATTACAGAATTAGTAATTATTTAGTATATCTCATAAGTTCCTATCATATATTTAAAAAATGAAATAAGACAGATACTATTTACAAGATAATAAGCATTGTGAAAATCATACAAATACCCAGAAGTACAAAATTAGTCCAAGGGAAGTGAATTACAGAAATGGAGTCAGGTTTGAAGTTAAGGCTTTATTGTGAAAGTGAAGATCGAAATACCTTGTACAGTAAAAGAATAAAATTTAAATAAGATGCTGTCCATGATAGTAGAAGCAAGATACTGTATAACTGAGACTCTAAGGTGACAATATATTGATGTTTTGAAGGGAGATTCTGTTGATAAGTTTGGGTAGCCCAAAAAAATTACATAAAAATAACATTATCGAAGAACTATCATAAAGGGACCAAAATTGCATGCTATGACTGTTAGTAGGAAGTAGCTGAAGTGTTCCAAGGAAAGGTATTTATTATATGCAGAGTAATTATTTGGAATAATTTGATAATTATGGAAGAAAATAGATAGAAAATAATTATGTTAAAAATGAAAAATTCATCATTCTGAATTAATTTTAGGAATTTTCCAGAAAACAAGGTGTTTCAGTAGCCAAAACATCTGTGCATATACTTTTTGATGCAAGTGGATCACAGGTATATCTCTGACTTCTTTTTATCATTGGACATGGTATTTTAAAAATTATTAATAATTATTTTATTTCAGAGAGTAAAGAATTATTGATAAATGCCAATTTTACTAACTTTGAAAATTAAAGGTATATGTCTTTTTACTACTGTCAAAACTTGTTTGCAAAAGTAAATTTTTTTGTTAGGGTCATATCATAAAAATCAGTTTATGGATTAAAAAGGAAAAGGTTTATATTTAATGTAGGTAAGTGGGAGCAGTGTTAAGACAGTCAATAGTTTCAGAGAACTTCCCATAGTTTATGCTTTTAAAAATCTTTCTGCATTCTCCAACAGATTCTTGTGCCAGAAAGTCAGTTCTCAAATGTTGAAGAACTCACTAGTTTAAAAGAAAAATCTAACCCCCAGAAGGAATTTTCTAATCCTACAAATTGTATCAGTAACCAAGAGTACAGAAGAAATTGTCAGCCAGAGGTAAGTATGGTATCAAAATAGTTATGGGAGCAAGTAATATAGCTCAGAAGTGCAGAGCTTGCCTGGAAAGCAGAAGGTCAAGAGTTCTATTCCCAGTATTAAAAAAATATTTATTTATAATCATTGCTACATATAAGTACAGAAAAAAGCATCTTGAATTTATATATTAATTGTGTTGAATCCTTACCTTTTAAAGTACAGTCATCAGAAGTTACTGTTTTAGAAGATTACCCATATATTTAGGGGTTAGGAATTAAGACAAGGTGTACTATACTTTATGCTTATGCATAAATTACAGATAATAGGGTAGCTACCATTTTTTCTCATTCACCCTATTTTATCTTTGCTCTTGTAATATAAATTTATTATGTTGTTTGTTTATATGAAGGAAAAAATGCAATCAATAGTTTTTGCTACTTCTTTTATCCTTACTCAGTTAAGAACTTTCTGTAGACCACATTCAGTAGAATCACATCGCAGCTTTTTTTACCATCTTTTCTAGGACTTTTGATATTATTGAAGATTTTCTCCTTCAGTGTTTTTTTTAGTACCCTAGTTTACTTCATATTTCTTTTACAACACCAGAGAATTCTGTACTGGCTTTGAGGTTTTCTTTAAGTTTTATGCCAGACCTCCTAAAAGTTGCCTTTTGTCTTACAGAAATTTTTTAATATGATAATTAGAGCTTATTTTAATTTACCATTACATTTATCGTAAGTGTCCAGACCTGTCTTCAGAGTGCTGTAGCCATATCTTGACTTTTTCAGTGTTTTGTCTCTGTAGCTCTTTTCCTGAAATCTAACCCCAAACACTATATTTCTGTCTCAAATCAGCATTTACTTTCATAACTTCAATAAAATGACCATAAACAATATCACTGATAATAGTCTCTTGTTTTGCCGTATGTAGAGCCAACAAGATAAAGGCTGTCCTTTCGAAGTGTTTCTTATATTCTTTTTTTAATTTTTATTCCTGTTTCTATTACTCATCTCAGCATACCTAGGTTACTATTGTAGCTTCTAAATTAGTCTTTAACACATTTCATTTTCTTAGCTACTTCTGGTGCACTCATGACTTTTAAAATATTAGTGTTCTGAGAGCATTCTTTTCCTTACGAAGCTTTATGATCTTTGTGTTTATCTTACTGACTCAATAAATTTTAGCATAGAGTTTAAAATTTACTCTATTTACAGTTTTATTTTCTTAATTTTTAAAAATAGATTTCAAATTGAAAATAAGTTATTTACAAATATAAATGAATATAACAATAAAAATTGTGCAAAGTAAAAATGAAAGAATTTACAGATCATTCATAATAGTTCACTATGTCAAAACCAAGAAACTTATATTCATATAACTAGAATTGTCAAGGTAGAAAGACGTAGGCAATAAATATTTAAAGATTTAAAATTTCTGAATTTAGTTCAACTTATAATACCACAAT
>NDGN011335848.1:0-11483 GCA_002564285.1 Tympanoctomys barrerae | reverse complement strand
AAAAAAAAAAAAAAAAAAAAAAAAACTTAATCAAAGTCCTGCCCCTGGAGATTTCCCTGACCACTCACCCTGGTTTGTTGGAATTCCATTGAACTCCTATGGTTCTTGCTGCATGCTGACTTGTTTCAAAGCTAATTAAATGCATTGTTGTCTCATATATAATGTGTCATTTTTCTTCTTGTATCTTCTTTCCTCTGATGAAATACTAAATGACTAAAAAAATTTTTTTTAAACTTCTTTAATCTCTCCTGCATTCTAAGACTTTTCTTCTAGTTAGAAGCTCTTGTCTGGCCGGTTCCATCCTCCCGCACACCCTGACTTTCCCTGCTAGGTCCTCTCTCACGTGACTTGACTTCAGGTTGCTCTCTCCAACTTAGCGCAGTTCCTTTGTGGTGAGGGACATTACTTTACCTGTTAAAGTTTAGATAGTAGCAACACCACCGAGACATACCCAAGGACTCTGAAATTTTAGAACCAAACTCCTTAGAATGAACTCCCACGCTGGGCCAGCGAGGTAGCTCTGTGGTCTAAAATGTCTGCTTAGGCAAGCTTAAGCAAGCGCTCAGGGACCACGGTTTGAATGCTGCGCCATCCCTGCCCCCAGGGTGGGCTGAGCTGGCCACAAAAAATAAAAGTCTCTCACATTTACCTACTTGCCCTGGAAACAAAGCCACACTGAAGCCTTAATTAGACCAAGAGGCAGATTCCTACTCCTTTTCCTCTGATTCCTTCTTCTTCCCAGGCCTGCACCCCCCATTCCTTTTCCACTAAGTGGGCACTGAAATGACTGTTAGCTTTATTTTAAAGGGTATCATCCTGAGTCTACATTCTCACAGTCAATTTCTTGCTTTCCTTGCCTGATTTGCTGCAAGATAGAGGTTACAGTCTCTCCCTAAAACGTTTACCCCCACTTCAATGTAGTTGCTTCCGCGCAGTGGCTACGCAGTTCATGGATTTGCTCCTTCGTAAGTCAGGGGGCTGGTGCAAGTCAACCGTGTTCAGTTTCTGCATCCGACTGCCCCTCATCAAGACTGGCATAGAAACTGAGACAAAGAGTACCCTCCAATAGAGCTTAAATACGCCAAGCAGGTACTGCACGCTGCTTCTACTGTTCATTTTATGTAAGATCCTCTTGCTGGCAGTGCCCAAAAAACACACAGAACTTTGCACCTGACAGGCACACTCAACCTTTGTCCTGGGAACTCAGGCCTTTCACACCTGGTTTCTAACCCTCCTGAGACTGCAGGGTAGGGAGGGGGGTTGCAGCAGGCAGTCACAGATGGCCTAGTTCTAACTCCTCTTTTGGCCAAATTTCCTCCAACACACGTGTACACGAAAGATATTCTCCTGTCAAGGCGGAAAACACAACTGTTTTCTGGTTTCTCCTGCTGTCACTTTGTACCAAAATCACCCCAATTTTCCCAATTTTCATAAACGTTTCCATTTCTAATGATTTTTACAAAAGAAATACACAAAGTGAGAGTCCAAAGCCCACTCCTCAGGCAAAGCGCGGTACTACACATCCTCAGCGGAGGAGGGCGAGAACACGGACTACACTGAAGAGGTCCTGGCTGGAGGCGTGGGAAGCCCCGCCCAGGCTGCGGCCGGGCTCTGCCCTGACCCAGGCCCCGCGAGGCCCCGCCCAGGCCCGCGAGGCTCCGCCCAGGCCCCGCCCCACCGCCGACGTCAGTTGTTATGTCTCGGCTCTGGCCGCGGCAGCAGCGCATCTATTGCTCCGGGGGCGACGGCCGCGGCCTAGGGAGGCGGCCCAGGCCCCTTGCGCCGCCCATCGGAACAGGACGCGCGCTGCGTGGCCGGGAGGCGGCCCAGCCCCTTAGTCGCGCGGCGAGTCCTCTCGGGGCCTAATTTTTGCTTTTTTATCTCTGGCAACCTCGCAGCGCCGCGCTCGCTGTTTCTCTCTGCGGAGCCCGCGACGCTCCCTCCCGGCCTCCCGCCAGCCTGAGACTGAGGCGCCGCCCGAGCGACCCTGGAGCCGCCGCTCGGGTTGCGCTTGTGGCCGTGCCTGGGCGGCCGGCGTGGCCTGGGGCCTGGGCGCTGCGGCGGCCGCTCCTCCCCGCGCCCGGCGCGCTGGGCCCCGGGCCTGGCCTGGCGGAACGCCGCGCCCTCCTGACCGCCGCCGCCTCCGGGCCTTCGCGCCCTGTGGCCCGCGTCGGGTTGGGTCGCTGCCCTCCCGCCGAGATCGCGCTGCAGGCCGGGGCCCGCCGCGTTCGGGGCTTAGGGGACGGGGCTTGGGGAGCGTTTCTCCCTGGTTTTTTTCGCCTCCCATCAGGAAGGCGGGACGAGGAGGAAGCTCTGCGCCTCTGCCACTGTCGTCCCTTCCTTGACCACTCGGGCCGACGCCGCCGTCCCCCTTACCCCGCCGCGGACATGGCCCGCAGGTGACCCCCGCCCGCGAGACGCTGCCCTCCTCGACCCGACCTCCTCTCACCCCTCCACCTTCCGGGCTCTGGCAAGAGAGAGGAGACACGCCAGGGAAGATGTGGCTGAAGCTGTTTTTCTTGCTCTTGTATTTTCTGATCCTGTTCGTCCTGGCCAGGTTTTTTGAGGCCATTGTGTGGTATGAGACCGGCATCTTTGCCACTCAGCTGGTGGATCCGGTGGCACTGAGCTTCAGGAAGTTGAAGACGATTCTGGAGTGCCGGGGACTGGGCTACTCGGGGCTGCCCGAGAAGAAGGATGTCCGGGAGCTGGTGGAGAAGTCAGGCGAGTGTGGGGCTCCCCGGGTGCCTCCCAAGTGGGCAAAGGGGCGACCTGTACCCGCTCCCACCTTGCTCCGCCTCCAGAAAGAGGGTGTCCGCAAGGTTAAGCAGTCTGTGAGAAGCTGCCCGGGTGTCTCGGTTTTGCTTTGCTTTGCTTTGCCTTGTCCAGGTTATTTTTTGAAGTAAAGTAGTTGAATCCTAGTGGTTTTAAGAGGCGCCGTGAAATTATTTGTCAGAAGTGTCGGTATGCCTTTTTAAGGTTATTTTTAAGTGACAGTTTGAAAGTGTAGCTTTTTAGCATTGTTCCCTCCATGGAGTGATTTTTCTCAAAATTTAGGAAAGTCAAACTGGAAAACATTATCAGTTGAAATTCATAAAAACACAGGATAAGAGAAACTCCAAAACATAGTGTACTTAGTCATGATTGCCACTATAGAAAAAACAAGCTAGCTGCTCACAGGGAGAAGCAGTTGGAATACTCAATACCAAAGAGGCATTTGGGTGGCACAGTGTAAGTTTGGGTAGGGTGTACATTGTATTATTCACTTTGGTGAAAATAGGTATGTTGGTGTGAATGCCCCCCCCGTGTTCGTTTTGAGCTTGTATCTGTCAATTTACATTTTTTTGTATTTTGAATGTAAACTTTGTTTTGGTCATGTGTCAGAAGCATCCTGCATCACTTAATGGTCTGAGGGATGAATAAGAATGAAACAGTACTATGCTGATGTGTAATACCTTGAAAAATGTATTTATAGTAATTTGGTTTGGGTGAGAAATGCAACTTTTTTACTGCTGGACAAAGTATCTTTGTTTAAATGTACTTCATGAAGGAGGAGTGTAATTTGAGAAAGGCATTATGGACTGATGGTTTTTGTTTCAATTCTGTTAGCCTTGTCTTTTACAAAACCATTTTTTCCTTTAAGTACTATCCTATAGTCATATAGTGTCACAAACAAGAAAAATTCTTCACAGTTTAAAACTTGGCTATTTGTAGCTTAAGGGCTGTAACCCTCATATCTTACTACTAAGGTGAAGAAAAGGAATGCTTTCTGAAAAAGTGATGCTTTTTTCTTTAGAGAAAATATAAAATCATGTATTATTCTTGCCCCTTGTCTGCTGACTGGTTTATGGTACTTTTAGTTCTACCACAGGGGGGAAAATGGAGTAGCTAAAATCAATTTCTAAGTCTTTTACATCAGAACATATAAACCATATTGTTTAAAAGCTCATGTGAAGGGCCAGCAGATTAGCTCAGCAGACTAAGCACCTGCTTAGGCAAGCACAGGGACCAGGGTTCGAACCCGGAACCACATGCCATGCCACCCCACCCCGACTGAGCTGGCCCGTGAGACCAGCTGTAGTGGCGCATGCCTGTAATCCCAGCTCTGGGGAGGCTGAGAACAGGAGGATCACTATGAGTCTACCAAACACAGAATAAGTAAATTAAATAAATAAAAGCTCATGTGAAACTTGAACTTGCTATACATAAAGCTGAATAATTAAATGTTGAACATTGTTGTACTCCCAGTTACTCAGGAGGCAGAAGCAGGAGGATCCCAAGTTAAAGGCCAGCCTGGGCAACTTAGTGAGAACCTGTCTCAAAAACAAAAACAAAACAAAACCCATGTGTGGTGTCATACCTTTTAATATCAGCACTGAGGAGGAGGAGGTTAATGCTGTAGGGTCTGAAGTCAAAGAGCAGCCGGAGGTACATCATGAGTTCAAGACTTGCCTGGATTACATACTGAGGCTCTGCTTCAAAAAATGAAATAAGGGTTGGGGATATAGCTCAGTGTCAAGGCCTTGAGTTCAGTCCCCAGTAACTTCCCTTCAACAGCCATAGCCTGCTCCAAATAAAAAGGGCTGAGGATGTAGCTCAAAGTTCCCTGGATACAATCCTCTGGAGTGTTTAAAAAAAAAACAAACAAAAACCAAAAATCCAAAGGAACAAGAAGTAGTATGATGACGACTTTTTGGATTGGTACAAATTCAGTAATTTCTATGTGATGGCCATGAGTGGTGGCATATACCTGCAGTGGTGGACTGAGGCAGGCGGATTGCTGCAAGTTTGAGGCCAGCCTGGGCTACACAGTGAGTTCAAGGCCTAAACTACATAGTGAAACTCTCTCAAAAAAAATTATGCAAATCCCTTACTAGAATATAAGGTCTGTATTCTCTGAGTTGGATTCTTGTCTATTTTTTTTTTTTTTTTTTAGTTTGTGTATTACATGGTAGTTTCTTACTACACATTTGTTATGAATAGTTTCTTAGTATTCATTTGTTATGAGTCCTAAATGGGTATATTCTAGTATTCTTTACAGAGTGAAATGAAGCAGCTCCAGTTTGGAGCATGAGATTTTTTTTAAAATCTTAACATGTTTTTTCCTTCCTTCAGGTGACTTGATGGAAGGGGAGCTCTATTCTGCTCTCAAGGAAGAGGAGGCATCGGAGTCTGTTTCTAGCACCAATTTCAGTGGCGAAATGCACTTCTATGAGCTTGTAGAAGACACGAAAGATGGCATTTGGCTGGTTCAGGTAGCAGAAACTGCCTATTCTTGTTATCTTGAGAACCTTTGAAAGAAATTACTTTTACCCAAATGGTATCTAGGTGGTGATGGTTCTATTTACTTGTGTTGTGTTTGTTAGGCATAACTCAGTCCTGAGAGGAAGACTCTAATATCTCCCTAAAGAGGTTTTTGGGTACCGAGATAAACAGATGTTCAAGAGCAGAAAAGGAAAAGTTGGGGAAGGGGGGGTGACTTTTTTATTTACAGTCAGCAGAAGCAAATCCATGTCACTTGTGGGGTTTGCATTCATATCGTGTTCCTGTTGTTCAGTGATGTACACTGTGGCTGTCAGTTTCTCCTAGTTTTGGCAGCTCAGATAATTTTTGTGCCTAAGAGAACCTAAAATAAAAGTAAAGGAGTCCATGTATTTGGTAAATAACCAACATTTTGTCTATAGGGGAGGAGCTGTTGTGGACAGTGATAGGAAATATGCATTATTTTGCCTATGACAATGGAATAATTTTTGACCCAAGTTCTTATATCAAAACTGATATTTAAGTAGTACATTAGAATTTTAGAGCCAGAAAGTTCCTTAAAAGTCACCTTTTGGGGCTGGCCAAATAGCTCAGTGGGTTAAAGTGCCTGCTTAGGCAGACACAGTGGCCGTGGTTCTATCTGGGCCTGTGGGGTATGCTGAGATGGTGATTGAGACTGGGTGTGGTGGTGCATGCCTATAATCCCAGCGCTTGGGAGGCTGAACACAGGGGGATCACCAGGAATCCAATCTACATAGTGAGACCCTATAGACCCTGTACTAAAATACAAAAAAAAAAAAAAAAAATCATTTGTGCTTTTCAAAATACGGTCCCTAGTAAATGAGTGGGCACACATTGATCATTAATGTATTCTAATATAAATTAAAATCATTTGCACTGTTTTATATGGAACATGTACTGGGCCGGGGAGATGGCTCAGTGGAATAAGCGCTTCCCTGGCAAGCGCAAGGACCCAAGTTCAATTCCTGGTTCTGCCTAAATAAATAAATAAATAAATATATGGAACATGTAATTTCCTAACTATTGCTTGGGAAAGATAAAGTTATTTAAAGTTTTTAAATGTAGTTTAATTTCTTCCTTTTAATTTTCCTTTTTTTTTTTTTTTTGCGGTACTAGGGATTGAACTCAGGACCCTGCACTTGTCAGGCAGGTGCTTATTCTACTTAGCTATCTCTCCAGCCCTACTAAGCTATCTCCCCAACCCTTTTTCTTTTAATTTTTGAGACAAAGCCTTGCTTTGTAGTTCAAGCTGGCCAGGAGTTGGTAGCCATCCTGCCTCAGCCCCCCCGAGTGCTGCGATCACAGGTGTGCACCACTAAGCCTGGCTAAAATGTGGTTTTTGCATAAAGTAACATATCAAGTTAACGGCATGAATATGGCTAGAATTAAGAACATAGTGTTTGAATCGAAGTTTGCGAATCCTAGCATCTAACCCTTTCTGGGGCCCTGAGAGGTGATAATAGCTTGCTGCAGGCCAGGGGTATAGTTTGTAATATTGAACTAGGATCATATCCTAGGTCCCTTGATTTTATTTATTTATTTATTTTTAGTCCACTGTTCTTGTCATTTCACTCCAGGTTTGACAAAATTAAAATAGCTTAGGGTATGAAAATTAGAATAGATTTTTTGTATTTCTTTCTAAAAGAAGGACTAAAAAACATTTTGGAAAACTTTGAGTTCACAGACCTTAGTTGAAGGCCTGGCACTATCACTGATTTGCAGTCTGATTTTAAATAGATACATTCTCAGTTGCACTTGGCCTGAAATAAATAATTCTGCACCTAAGGAAGATGAAATAATCTTGTAGTCTGCTCTGTGTGTGGGTTGAGGTTGGGGAACGCTCATGGAGCTTGTGTTAGAGATCAGTGATCTTTCCTTTGTCATAACCTTCCTACCACGTTTGAACTTGTACCTTCTAGAAAATATAATTCAATAATTTTTAAGTTTGGGGAAGGGAGAACTCATGTTTGCACGGGCGTAGCCTATATGTTATCCATTCAAATTCTGGTTTATATCTGTTAATTGATATTGAAAAATAAGCTGTAGCTTCTTTAAAACTTTACTTTCCAAGTCAAATGCTCCATTTTTCCCCCCTCTGGAATTTACTTCTTATTATAGTCTGTTCAAGAAATACCTATAATTTTAAATTTATTACTGAGATTGGGTTCACTAGCCAGTCCTGGAACTCTGTGTTCGTGTTTGCAGATGTTTGTCTCCCTTGATCCAAATGGTAAAGATGCGTGCATCTTGAAACTTGGAAGGGGCATCACGAGCCTGGAAAATTCTTTCATATACACGATGCTGATTGAGATAAAAACCACAGTGGGAGTCACTAGTTCACAATGTATTCTTGGCTAACAACCTGTTTTCTTTTTTAATATCTTATTAAAGATATCTGTGAATTAAACTCCCATAACATGTGACAGAATTAATCAGTTTATTCAGCAAATAAGGGTGTGCCAGGCCCTGCCCTGGGTCCTGGAAGTGTACTAGGAACAAACACCAGGCTAAGTTCTTGTTCTCTTGGGCAGCTCTCATTCCAGCTGGGAGATGCAGACACCAAAAAATAAATATTTGCTGTGTTATCCTTTAGTGGGATATGCTAGGAAGCAAAGTGAACGGCATGGGAGACAGAATGGCACGGAGTTCTCTCATAAGGTGACTCTTGAAAGAAGTGAGGGAGAAATAAGTGAATGTTAGCAATATAGCAGTATAAATTCTAGACTCTAAATTGTGTATCTTTGAAAGTATTTTTAAATCTCATAGGTATTAACAGTTGAAAGACACTTAAGAAAAATGTACCTCCTTGGTTTTCTGTGTGTGAGAAACACACAGGATGCATACCTCATTTTCCCAGTGACTTTCAAGGTTCGCACTCGTCACCACCATCTGGCTTATGTCCCTTGAGGCCGGTGGCTTTCCATCTGTCAAGTGGCTGGTTTGGTCAGGAAGAACAGTCTTTAGCAGGACAACTGAGTGGAGGGAGACTGAAACCCTGTCCTTGGCTCTGTGAACTGCCTGGCTAAGCTGACAAGTAAAGATACCTGGCTTAAGCTCTAGAGTTGTTTTTGTGTTTTGGATTCAAATTATACTTACAATTGAAAATATCTGTTTGAAACTGAAGAGAAATATTCTGATTGTCATTCTTTGAGCTCAGGGAATGTTAGTCTCATCTTTCATAAAACTGAATTCAAGAATTCAGTATTTAATAATTTGAGTAATTCTTTTATTTGAGTAGTTTGAATGGTTGTTTTCTCTTTATTTTATAGTAATGGATGAACCCAGGGCTTTCACAGTGAGCTACATTCTCAGTCCTTTTTTATTGTTTTATTTTGAGACAGATCCTTGCTAAGTTGCTAAGGAACCCAAGCTTGGCTTGAACTGGCTATCCTCCTGCCTCAGCCTCCCAGAGTGCTGAGATTACAGGTGTGTGCCAACATGCTCGGCTTTTCTTTATATTAAAATAAACTTTTGTTTTCTTTCTAAGAGGAATGATGCCAATTCAGTCTTCTTTAAGTTGCCATGCTTTCCTATGTCTCCTGTATTCTTCACTGTGGAAGGTGAACAGAATTATTTTTAGTTTTTGAGGTAGCTATATACATATAACAGTTTTGCCAGCAAAAAACACTATACAATCCATGTAGGATCCAACCTTTTTCCTAATCGTTCTTCTGACATCCTTAGTTTTCCTTCTGTGTTCTAATATAACTATTGGTCTTTCATTATTTATTTTAAGGTTCCGTAGAGTCTTTGATTATGCTGCTACTGGTCTTCTTGGCATCATGTATAGAAGACTTTGGACAGAGGTAGATGTGTAGCTGATAGGCTTCTATATGGGAATGTTAGCATAATTTGTGGGTCGTATGCTTTATTCTCTTAACATTTCTATTTCTCTGTCCTGATTGTGAGAGAGAAAAAGAGATACAAACTGACAGTCTCTATGTCTTGGTTGTGAGGATTGAACCCAGGGCCTCGTGCCTTGCCTGGCAAATGCTCTAACGCTGAGCTACGTCCCCAGCACTGCTTGGACTGTTGCCCTAGTTGAAAGGAGAACATATTTGTTCCCTACTGGCTGTATCATGTGATAAGGAATCTAAAGTGCCTAGAATTGAAATAACAGGAAAAAGCACTATAGAGTACTAGAAAACTTTGGTCCTATTTACTGAGATATTATGTTAATATAGTTACTGTTTTGCAGAAACTATTAATGGCTGACTTTAAGCTTATCTTTTTGCTTAGACTGTAGTTTTGTTAGGACAATTCCAGTTTACTTATTCTGAACTGCTACTCTAGAGGCAAAAAGCATAGCAAGCCACTTTATCCTATATAAAAATTTTGGTGAAAAATGTGTTTACTCATGAAGTAAGCCAGTGAGAATACTAGAATAAAATGTTTATTTTGCCAATTATGCATCCCCACTTTTAATGATTTTGTAGTTTGCATATGTACACTTAAGTTGGCCTACAGTTTTGAAAACAGACCCCTGTTAAATATTGAGAAATGCAGAAAATATCATAGTACAACACTCCTGTTGTTCCCACTGCTATTTAATTAAGCCTCAGTAATACCGTGTGGAATGAACAGTATTAAAAGTGATGTGCCAAATGTTTTGATTAGTAATAAACTCCACCTCTAATAAATAGCGAAAGTGGATTTTTAGATGCACTGAACTGGATACCTTTATATCTAACTGAGGTCAAGAATACTAACATGCAGTTGTTCAGCAAGGTACTATTTATAACAGTGTTGTCCAGAGAATACTGTAGATGACAGGTTGCTATGGAAGGGACTTTTGTTACAATAAAATAAAAGAGATGAAGTCTTTCCTTCTGGGATTCTGTGAGATCCAAAGTAACAAGAATGAGCTCCTAAACTGTAAAAAGCTGAAATAGTTTAAATATCTACTGCACACCCAGATACACAAGGTACCTCACTAGCTGCAGAGCACACAACAGTGAGCCAGTGTGGGGAAGCCAGGTGCAGAGGCAGACGCGCTGGGAAGGGGAATGGAAAGATTGCTTTCCTTCTAGCCTGGCTTGCCAAGTCTCTTCCAGGCCTGGAACTCAAGCTCCACTTCATCTAGTTCTTTTCTAGTCTGAAACCGTTCCCCACAGAGAGTAAACCTGCTTCCTTAGCTGCCAAGGAGGACCTTTAATGAGACCAGCAGTGAGGATGCCACTCAGAATAATGCATGCTTTTAAAATCCAAGCCATAAATCTGACACTTTACTAGTGTGACAGTAGTAATAGTCAGTGTATTTTGTTCTGCTGTGTGACTCAGCCAGATGAGTTATTTTGTGAAAATACTGACATTTTTATAGTGGCCATTTAATTAAACCTCTACTAAAATTAATTTATGCCAGACCTTCAGGTAAGTCTCATAACTGTATAGGATATTGGACAAAGCAATTTCTAGTTGTGTAAATATAACTATAGAGTCATATTAAATGCTTTCATGTAATACCTAGATGATTTTTCAGTTTTGTGCAGCTCTCAATCAGGGATCCTTAAACTCTCCAAAAGTAGAAGGTCGGAGACGGTGTGGTGGCATACCTGTAGTCGCAGTGCTTGGGAGGCTGAAAAACAGGAAGATCACTATGATTTGATCATATAGTGAGACACTGTAGACACTGTACTAAATACATTAAAAAAAAAAAAAGTGATGATAAGATGGCACCAAGATTTCTTAATCGCCGAAGGAATCAGAAAGTATGTTGAGATTTCTTTGATAACGTGACCAAAAGAATGGCCCTCTTGGCTCTCTTGGGGTAGCAGGAGCAAAAAAGATAGTTTCCCTAATTCTCCAGGTAAAACTTATACTTTCAGGCCAAGGAAAATTACATAGCCAGAGTCTTACTGGGTAGTGTAACATTTGTGAACTTCTTCAAAAGGAGCTTTCTACCAAGAATTTTCATCTCAAATTGTCTTCTTTTTTTTTTTCAAGTTGTCTTCTTTCTGGTTACCTCAGCTATCTGAATATTTATATAGGTACTCGTATCTCCCACAGTAAGACCACTTCTTTCCATTAAAAAGTACTATGAGAACCATTTGCTTAGTGCTGTAAATTGTGTGTACAGTAGTCCCTCAGTGTTTCGCAGTTCAGCTTTCGCGGACTCACTGTTTCGCAGGTTTTCTTTTTTTTTTTTTCCTTGAATTTTTTTTATTGGTACATTTTATATATACATAGTGATAGCATTCATC
>NDGN011335815.1:0-31023 GCA_002564285.1 Tympanoctomys barrerae | reverse complement strand
AAAATTATTCAGTGAGGGCCGGCGAGATAGCTCAGTGGACTGAAGCACCTACTTGGGCAAACACAGAAATAGTGGTTTGATTCCCAGCACCACACGCTAAGCCAGCCCCACCCCCGGGGTGGGCTGAGACAGTCACAGAATCCAGGCATAGTGCCATGCACCTGTAATCCCAGATCTGGGGAGGCTGAACACAGGAGGATCACTATGAATCCAAGTGAGACCCTGTAACAACCACATACATTAAAAAAGAATTATTCAGGGAATCAGCATCATTTTTCTTAATTCTTGACTGAATCTGAATAGATAATGAAATATTGAAAATACCTTAAATGTGAAGATAATTTTTGGATTTAAATTATGATTTAGCCACCTACCTATTGTATGATCAGGGGACAAAGAATTTTCCATGAAGTTATGTATATCACAAATTAAATAAGCATAATCCTAAGTGAGACTGTGGTATCAAATGGAAATTTATGTGAAAATTCTAATGTCTCATAGAAGCTCAAATTCTAATTTTCTGTCTTAGAATTATATAGATAACTTCTTGTTTAGGCAATGCCTATAATCGAATCAAACATCTATGCTATTATCTATGCTTTGAGATTAGTTTCAATCTAAAAGCCAAAGCAGATTGGATATTCAATTTAGGAGTTTTCTGACACCACTTACTAAGTCCTTGAGTCCTTGCCAAGTATTAGGCTCCACTTTACACTTTGAATACTCTCAGCTGCCTTCTTAGAATTCAGATAGTGCAATTATTCCTGAGGTATTTTATTTCCTTTTTAAAAATTTAACAAAAAGCAAATGATACTGCACTGTCATGTCCAGTCTTGGCCAGAGGGAAAATGACATACAAGTATCAAATGCTTTTTAGAAATCTCATGATAGTCAGGAAAAGGACCTTAGAATTCCTCTGGTGTTCCCTTTTCCATCAACTCCTGGGCTTGTTTTTGGTATAAAACATTAGGACAGAAGATTGGCTCTCTGATGAATTTTTCTAAAGTGGAAAAATAAAACTCATCAATGCGTATGTTAACGTGAAGAATGCTAGAGAGCGCAGAATACCACCTTGGAGGCAGGAAAAGTTGAAAACCAAATGAAACTGTCATTTTTTTCATTGTTCTAAAATTTTACCATTACTTTCAAGTAAGATTTGATTTGACCATGTTTGAAAGAAAGTAAAGTGTCTATATTCTAGCAGCAGAAGAAACTACTGAGTTCCAGTATTTGAAGATAAATTTATCAAAGGGAAACCCTGTGTTCATCAAGAGTTTACTAACCATTCACGTGTGCTATCATTTTCAATCAAAAGAAGACAATGTTCATTAAGTGTGACTCCCTAGCCAGACTCATAGAATTTGACCAAGTGTCTTTGCCATCCCTTATGCAACATTTTTAAGGGTAAGAAATTGATTAAAAAATATAAAATATGTTAGGCCTCATGTGAGAAGAAGTAGAAAAGAAGTATTTTTAAAAAGTTGTGGGAAACACTAATGTATAAACCTCAAAAATTTGACTCTCCCCAGCTTAATTGTCTGTTCATCTTGTATACACCCCAGATTTCTCTATGTCCCAGAGCTAGAAATACTATTTGTTTATCTACCTATAAACTATTTTCCTTATACTCAAATATTCCTGGAGATGAATCAGGACTAGAACACCAGGAAATATATGAGCCAGAGCCACTGCTTTAATGAGGCATGATTGTGCATAATCATACCAGATGAATAAACGTAGATACGGTCTTTCTTCTAATGTGAACACTGCCTTTATATGAACACTAGCTATTTATAGGAAACATCTTGCTTTTCTCATCACTAGCTTATGCTGATAGCTTTTGCTGTTGGTTCCTAGATTTGGTGTACCTATATCATGTATTAGAACAGGGATCATGTATTCTACTTTAGAAGCAACTGTAATCTACTAAAAGTATGAATAGAATAAGAATTTTTTGATAAAACAAACTTCAAACAGTTGTTGTTGATCTATAACCTTTGGAATCTTTGAAAATAAATTATCTTCTAAGAGACACTGATATTAGTGACATTTATCAAATGCGTACAATATACCAGATATTATCACCTGTTAGTCAGATTTATTAATTTTTATGATGTGCAGAAGCCTTGGACACAAAGGCTATTATTGTGCTTCTTTTGCAGAACACAAGCCTCAGACAACTTTCCCAAGTTCACATGGTTCATAACTAGTATAACTAGAAACGGAATTAAAATCCCCTGTACTGACCCTATTCCTTAAGTGCTGTCTTACTGTGTTAATGGCAAATGATTAAAATGGCCTGCCCATGTAGCAGGGCTTGGTGAAACTTCATGGATTGTGGCTGGTTATTTGAAAATTGATTATTGCTCAGGTTGTTTGGTACATGGATAAGTTTTTTCCTTCAGATTTCAAGCAGAATAAAGAATGTGAGGTGTTTATTCTTACTCAGTTTCAGTTCAGATAATTGATACAAATGAAAAGCACACAGCCACACTTAGCATATAGAAAACATTGAATATGTGCTTGTCACAAGCTACTATGATAGCAATTTTTTTCATTATTAAACTTATTTAACAATTTTAGATTTTGCTCCAAAATACTACCTAGGCACTGGGTTAGACAGTACAAGTACAAAGACAATTATGATATTATCTTTGCCCGAGAGCTCTAGAAAAGTCTACAGAGGATGGTGTCCTCTATTATTGTCATGTTTAAATCCATGGGGACATAGAACTTCAATGTGTCAGGCTAAATTCTTCTTGTATCACTTCCTGAAGGCTGCATTAGAAATCATAGCAAATTACTCAGGCTTTGCATCATGAAAGACTACAGGAATAAAATCACACACATGCACTCACACACGTACGCACATCATAGTTTCATCAAAGAACAGCCCACATTTAATGATTGATATTGGTATAAAATATAATGGATATTTTACTTCTAAGAAATAAAAGAGAGGACCGGCCAAATAGTTCAGTGGATTAAAGTGCCTGCAAACAGGCACAGGGGCCGGGGTTCAATGCCCAGGCCTGCTATGACAGCCCCGCCCCCAGAGTGCACTGAGATAGCAATTGAGACTGGGTGTGGTGGCACACGCCTATAATCCCAGCTCTTGGGAGGCAGTAAACAGGAAAATCACTACGAGTCCTATCTAGCAGTGAGACCCTGAACATCCTGAAGACCCTTCCCTAAAATACAAAAAACAAGAAAAAGAAAGAAAGAAAGAAAGAAAGAAAGAAAGAAAGAAAGAAAGAAACAAAAGAGAATTCTGAGGTTCCTAATATCCATGATTTTTTCATTATTATTAGAATTATTAGAAACTTTAGTTGCCCACAGTAGTGTCTGATGTGGGTATCACACTCCATTGGCTGTGTTTCACTCGGTCACTTCCTACCTACTCCACAGTAGTGTTTTGGGTTTATCTACCAAGTTATTTACTGGTACCATATTCAAAAATTCCTGCTTCTGAGGGATGTTAAACTGCTCCATGGGAAATACACGAGTAAGTAAGCCGGAAAAACAGACACTGCTATTGATTTTACAATAGACATCCACAATGGAATCATACAGATTTTAAACAATACAGAAATGTCGATTACTCTGCAAATCTTAGAAAGCAGCAAAGAGAAGTGATGTTTCTCTAGGAAATGTTGGCAGCTTGAAAGAATACAGAATGAGAGGTCTGGAGTATGTCACTATGTTTAGCATGGCTCAGCATAGTATGCAGTGGGAAGAGGACGCTGAGAAGTAGCCTGGTAACTATGAGAGACAGGCTTGCTTGTGGGGACTTTCTTCTTATTCAGTTAGACTTCATTTTCTCAGCAGTGGTGATGAATGAATTAAAAATTAATTGATGTTTTAATCAAATAAGTAAAATGGTGACATGCAGCTTGCATTTTAATAAACTTTATCTTGCAACAATAAGAAAGAAAGACTAGCTGGCTAAAGCAAGAAACATCATCAGAAGAACCGTGCAAAATCTTTTTATTTATTTATTTATTTATTTATTTGTATTTTAGGGAAGAGTCTATAGGGTGTTCAGGGTCTCACTACTAGGTCATACTCATAGTGATCTGCCTTTTTACAGTCTCCCAAGAGCTGGGATTATAGGCACCCACCACCCTGCCCAGTCTCAATCCCTGTCTCAGCGTACCCTGGGGGCAGGGCTGGCACAGCAGCCTGGGGCATTGAACCCCGGCCCCTGAACCTGCTCGCAAGCACTTTAATCCACTGAGCTATTTGGCCGGC
Source organism: Tympanoctomys barrerae (assembly GCA_002564285.1). Lineage (NCBI taxonomy): Eukaryota > Metazoa > Chordata > Mammalia > Rodentia > Octodontidae > Tympanoctomys > Tympanoctomys barrerae. The sequence continues at coordinate 26,772 of NDGN011335815.1, read as the reverse complement.
CCTGCAAAATCTAAAATGTCACAAAGTTTGAAAGCAAAGTGAAAATGAGGAAATTAGTAACTAGAGAGATGTGCAACAGGGCAGTGAATTGAGTATGGTTCCCCAGTAAGGAGATAGTGTATGATGGGCAAAACTGCACAGCTAACTTGTACTGCTTGTCCTGTGTATGTGCTGTTCACTAACATGGGAAGAACTGCAGTGGTAATCATTTATGGGCCAGAAAGGAAGAGCTACAAGACAATGAACTCAGTTGAAGGTGTTGGCATAGCTCTCCCACTTGAGATATAGTACATACAGATGCTAGCCAGTAGGCAAGTCTAGGAGGTGAAAAGAGGGAGAACTGAAGTTTGTGCAGCGTGTGCATCAATTACTTGTGGCTACAGTGCCACTTCTGTTGCTGCAAAGCTACTTTAGGCCTTAGCATACTATGTTTACATGAGTTTTCATAATCTGGTAGGCTGCTTGGACCATTCTTTTATGTGTTTCCCCCAAGTCTCCTATGGATCTGGATTTGGCCTGACTAGCAGAAGGTCACAAATGACCTCCACCATGGTTCTGAGTTTTTCTTATTAACATGCTTTTGCATTCTCCTGAATAATCTGCTAGATGGTAGACTTAAGGTAGAATTCTACGAGGCAAAAATGGAAGTTGTGATGCCTCTTTAGGTTAAGGCTCCAGCCAGACACGCCAGAGCTAGGGCTTTTTACTAGTTTCAGCAAGTGTACTAGTAACATGGTGGAGCAGCAATGCACTGCAGAGAAAAGGGCAGCTCAGTAGATGCCACGTCACAAAAGGCGGCTCCAAAATGATTTTGAAACTTTGGGTGTACAGGCTTCCTGAGTAGGCTTATTCCTACTAGCCAGAAAAAAGAATTAGGAGCTAATGAATAGATTCAGAAATAAGGGATGGAAAAAATAAAACAATAGATGCAGGGCAAGAAGGGCAAGGGTGAAAGCCCTTCAAAAAGAAAGGAGTAGCTAACTAAGGGCTAGCACAGCTAAGGGCTAGGCTTTTTGGGAGGCTTCAGCACTGGAGCCCCGCCCAGGCAACTTGATGTGGCTTTGTTTCAAAATTAAAAAAAAAAAAAAAAGGTAGGGGATGTAGCTCAGCCCTGAGGCATTGGGTTCAATCTCCAATATGCCCCTCTCAAAAAACAGGGTGTTTAATGCATCAAAAACCACAGAGAGAACTAGTCGTAGGAATAAAAGATTACTTGCTATACGTTAAAATTAATTGTGTAAGAACTAATTAAATTGATGAATCCACTAAGAACAATGTGTTTAAATAATTAGTGTGTTCTTTCCATGGAAAAATCAGATTCATAATTTTTCAAACTTAAGAATTGTAGGTAAGTATAAGTACAAAAATATGTTAAACTTAGATAAAAAATCTTTAAAAGGTCAGAAAGACCCGTTCAAAGAATGAAAAAGCAAAGTATATATTTTCAAATGTTAATGAAGAGTTGACTTGTCTTTTTTTATTCTAGAAAGAATGTCACAGTGTGACTTTTACATTCTATTACATACATTTGAAGGAGAGAAATAGTATTTTTATCAATCAAAATTTCTCACATGCTGGAATCCACTCTTAACAGTCATACAAAATTTATGATGAAGGAAAAAGCCCTAGATATCTAATTAAACAAATTAGATTTCTATTTATTTATTTATTTTGTGAAGCAATGAATAATGTTTAATTTTTGTGCAGAACATTAAATTCAACTTGGAAGGTGACTACTCAGTATTATCTATTTTATTCTCTTTTGTTCTTGAGAGCATTTATCTCAGTTTCTCAGGATCTCAGTCTTTTCTTTTAAAGCATTAATTATAAAATTTTTCTTCTTAACTTACAAAATCGAATGCATTGTGTTTTAAACATATATAAATAAGGAAATGGCCAAATCTAGTAAATAAGAAACATTATGACCTCGCGTAGTATTTTTCATGGGAATACTTGCCATCCAACCTCACTTGAGTTTTTCAAGGCATTCCTTCTATCCATTCTCATCTGAATTTTACAAAGTATTCTGCTTGTGCATAAAGCACAACCATTATGGAGAGTCCACAAAAAATGTTATAAACTCGAAGTGTCATATGATCCATTGACCCGCTATTGAGTAGATAGTCAAAAGCAATAAAATTCCTTTGTCAGAATTATTTGCATATCTATGAGTTCTATTTATTATTTGAATAAGATTACTCTTCACAGTAACTTTTTTTTCATGAAAGCAGAAATGAGGCTGTTTGATTCACTGTGCAGTGTCTGGCCTTTCACATACATACTTACAGTTTAAAAATAGATATTTATCTTTATTCTAGGGGAAAGCAATGTGTCGTCCTCACTGTAAACACTGTTTTCAAATCTCTTCTCCTTGATATTCTTTGATAATTGTAAGTCCTGCTAGATAAATCAGTGCTACCTGCGGCAATTAGCATTATCTTGCACTTTATGAGGATTTTAAATATAGCCAGCCCTGTATTAACATTAAATAACTAACTTTTCATTGCTGCAGTCATTTCCATAGATGATTTGTAATATTCCTGAACTAATTTATCATATACCTGTTCTAAAATATAAATTTGTGTACTTGTCATAAACTACATGCCACTACCTATGTCAAAGTTGTTTCAGTCTTGGAAACTTTCATATGTTTGATGTTTTTCAGAGATCTTTTTACATTTTAAATATAAAAATGATTTTTCCTTTCTTTCCATTTCTACGGAACTCAACCACTGGTCTTCTTATTGAGGGCTATTATTTGAAATTAGAACGCTTGATGATAAGAATTATACTACTTGAAGATAACACTTGATGGTGGTCAGATGATAAGTAGAACTCTTGAGTGACAGTTCATGTTTCCACTATTTCTGTATTTGTGCAAAATGGAAAATTTGCTAAAAGTATATCCATCAAATTTCTGCATTTATTGTAAGCAAATATTACCCAGGATTTCTATTTATATGATATCACACATACAAGCTATATTTACTATCTGGGCATGTGGTTATGATCTTCAGAGCTATCTTGTAGGCAAGACAATCTCTCAAGATGTGAGTTCATGATTTTTACCGATTTAATGTTAGAAATTTTACCAGAAATGTAAAATGTGCATGACTATTTCGATAATAGAAATGACTCCAAAGATAAATGTGTTAAGACAGTATTTGTCCTCACTACAGAGCTTTGACAATTGCAGAAACATAAGTAGGCATATTTAATGAAAGGATAAGTTAATAGATGTTGCTGTGAAAAATACTTTCTTAGCATACTCTATTATTTTAAAAAAGTCTCTATATTAAAGTACCTTCATTGAAAAACAAAAATAATCTTTATTACTTTCCTGGCAGGAGAAAAATATTATAATCACAATAGCCTTTGACAATTGCAGTCGAAAACAACTCTAGACAATTTGAGGTTGATTACCTAAGCATTGTAGACTATATTTAGATGTCCTCCTAAACCCTCACATGATAATGGATGGGACATTTGAAAAGTGATTGGACTACAGGGGCACTGTAGATGGCTTGCCTAAGTGGTACAGGGAAGTCACTGTGGGTGTGACCCAGAAGGTTATCTCCTTCTTAGCTCCTCCTTTGGTTCTGTATCCTGTCTGCCATGCTAAGAGCAGATCTCCCTTGGCATGCCTCTCTCCCATGCCATCTAGGCATAAATCCAATGAACTATGGACTGAAGCAACCTAAATAAAGCCCTCCCTTTTAGGTCGATGGTGTCAGGTATTGTATCTCAGCTACAAGAGAAATAAGTAAGACACTTTTAATGGAGTAGGCATATATACAAAACTCTCATGAAAATTACAACTTGGAGACTTTCTAACCAAAGCTACATATGGTCTACATTTGTAAAAATTTATTTTTATATAAATATATAGTTGTACAAATTTATGGAATATAAAGTGAAGTTTAGATGCATGCATATCATCACAGAACTTGTGGGCATTTTTTAAAATGAAATTTCATCATGAATGAGATGAATCACATGTTATTATTTTAAAATATAATGTATAATCACATGAAAATAACAACTTCAAAGAAGATAATGCTATCTTTGTACTAAAACATTTAATCAGACAATAATATTTGAGCAAAAATAGGTCTGCTTTTCAGTTATTCCTTTTAGAGGTATAGGGCCAGGATTTTATTTGCACACACTGCTATCACCTTCTAGGGCTGCTTGAGGACAGAAGGTACATGGGAGCTAGTGTCAAATGAACAGATGCTGCCACTCTATGGACCTAGAGCATGGACTTCAGGATGGAAGTGAGACAGACCAAAACTAGGGTTGAAGACTGGAAGTTGGTTTGTGGGGATAGCACGATAATCAAGACCTTACTGGAAGTGAGTCAGGGATGCAAAGGGCGGGCAAGCAAGCACATAGCTCTGGGGATGAAAAACGATGCACCCAGGTGATGCTGCCATCAGTGACATGCAGGTCAGAGCAGCAGAGAGCAGAAGGTGGGAGTGGAAGAGCAGCTGGAGACCTCTAGCTAAGCTTCTATGTTACTGGAGTGGGATAGCTCCCGAGTCCAGTGTACCCTTACAGAGGGGGAGATTTGGAGAGAACACTCATGGGAAAAATATGACGTGCAGAATGAAATAATCCTAATACAAATTCAGGAACAGGAGAAGCTAAAAGAGATCCTGTGTATATTTTTTGCTAGACTCTTCAATAGGAGCATGATTCTGCCAAAACACTTTTGGGGGGTATTTTTTTTTATTTGTAGCATCTAGAACTATGAGGAAATAATGTTTTCTTTGTTAAGCCACCCAGTAATAAATCTTTGTGACAGTGACCTTCACTAATGCATTAACCAAACCTTTCTAAGCTCCGAAGGCTCCCACTCGCAATGCACTGGAGAGATTTAACACACATGTTTAAAAAATCAAGATCAAACCAACAGATGATAGATAGGTAGATAGGTGATAGATAGATAGATAGATAGATAGATAGATAGATAGATAATAGAGAGATAGACAGGCAAACAGACAGACAGACAGACAGACAGACAGATGAGTAAAAAAACAAAAGCAGTGAGAATTTTGGCTTTAGAATACATCGTTAGCTCTGAGTTGCTTTGCTCCTTGTAGAATGTAAGTGCTGCAAGCCTTTAATGTAGGATTACTCCGTAACATGTAACACTGTATCTTAAGCAAACATTCATTTGTGGCAAGTCAATATCACGAATGAAATATTGTCTGAGGAGAAAGGAAAATCAATATCCACCTTTAGGGTCATTAAATTTTGATAAGGATTTTCTGCAAACATCAATATACTACCAAAAAGATATGTACTGTATGCTTTTTTTTTTTCTTCTCTATTTAATGAAATCTGTCTGGAAAACCACTTGAGCTCAAAGCAAGTTCTCAAAAGAAAGCAAACACACACACACACACACACACACACACACATTCAGTTTTTGTACTCATCCTTGGCATCCTTGAAGGTATTTGTTCTGCTTCGCTTTAAACAAATATATTAAGAAATACAAGGATCAGAAGCACCATCAGATGGAGACATAGCTGGCCAGGCAGATTCTTACGTGCATGCTACGTTCTGGCATGTAGTAATAAAATTAGAACAGAGCAGTCAGTTAAAAAAAAGGGGATGTGATTTAAAATAGTCCCTTTCTATATTTGAGAAATACATTGCTATTTGTAAAAGGATAAAAACAGTGTTGTAGATTAATAAATAAAAGGAAGACCTCAGGGTACCCTATAAAAATTGCACAACTTAGCTTCCCATAGAGTATGGGCCAAAAGTTTGAGAAGTTATTACATTGCTCTGACTTTGAATGATCTCAGTTCTTTTTCACTAAGAATTTTCCATTTATCAAAGTGTAAGATCCATTTCTAATCATATGAAACACATTTTGCTAAACTATATTTTATATATTTATTTTCTTGCTTCTATGTTGAAGTAAAAATACATAGACTCTCACAATATTTTTCTTATTTTAATACTGTAATCTTGGCTGTGCCCTTGTTGTGGGCTAATTTTTTCTATCCCATTATATTCAATGTTTAATTAATTTTTCTTGTGAAAATAGACTAATGACAATTTGTATGTCCCCTGCAAGTAATTCTCAAATTCCTTTTTTTTTTTTCATTCTACAAAGAACTTTAATATCAAAAAACACTTACAGAAGTCCAAATCAGATTCAAGGCCATGGCTGAAGTTCTACACAGAAATTGGAAGCCTGATTTCATTGGACAGCAGGCCCTACTCTGTCACATGTGCTTGTAGTAGGACGCACGACATGGGTCGCAATAGAGGCCGGTATTTTTCATGATGGGCAGGAACTCCTGCTCGTTGACCTCGATGTCTCCATCTCGGTCAGCTTCATTAATCACCTCCTGAAGCACCTCATCAGCGTGGTTCTTCCCCAGCTCCTTGGCCACATGCTTGGGATTTCTGAACAATATTGTCCCTGTTTTATCATCATCAAAGAGCTTGAAAGCTTTTTATCCTTTTACAAGCTTTCCTTGGTATCTTTCTCAGAAATTTTCTGAGTCATCACGGTCAGAAAGTCACTGAAGTTCACTTCACCTGTCCCCTCTTTATCAATTTCACTTACCATTTTCTTGATTTCTTCTTTTTTTGGCTCAATGCCCAGGGCTGTCATTGCCACCTTTAGTTCCTTTACATCGATGGTCACAGTGCCATTTGTATTACAGAGATCAAAAACTTCCAGGATTTCCTGTTTCTGCTCTTCAGTCAGCTCTGGCTTAGGACTCGTTTTTCTTGGAGCACTTGACACCATGTCTGCCATTGCAGCCGGACTCCAGGGCTGTTATTAACATAATCGTAATTCTTAAATTCTTTGTTCACCTACATTTCATACATTTCACACATGTGGATGCTCAGGCAATAGAATTAGCTGAGAACACACTAATGAAGCCATTCATTATGCTTCAGCACTTATGCAAATGTGTGTGCACCAGACTTTAGCATGTTCCTTTTTACTTTCTGCTGAGAGCATGGTAGGTCCAGAGAACACTGTTGGCAGATAATGTCCATCACAATGCTTTCCATCTCTCCAATCTAGTGTTGTGCTTATGATGTCTTCTGTAGTGTTGAAAGCTTTAACTGCTTCTTAATTGCTTTAAGATTTTATACTCTGGAAGAAAGCCTTCAATGTTTTCCCCAGTACCCTCAAATTTTGGAATGCACTAAGCTGCGCTTTCCTTTCATGAGTTTGGTTTTTTGTTTTTTTGTTTTTTTGGAACTGGGGATTGAACTCAGGCCTTTGCACTTGCCAGGGAAGCGCTTATTCCACTGAGCCATCTGCCCAGCCCTGAATTTAGGTTAAGATCAGCACAGTTAACTTGTAAATATTGTCAGTCATTATGAGATAAAACAGTCACCACAACATAAATGGAAAAGCCACAGCTCAGTAAAGTGCAGGCTCCAGAAGACACACAGCACAGCGGTGCACCTCCAGGTCTTCATGTACATTTGCAAGGGTGCTAACATCTACCCAAAGGGATGCTTTTCTAGGATATGTCTGCACTCAGTTCAGAAGACAGCAGAATTTTACTATGCAAGACCTTAGAGTGAAGGATTAGTACATCTACTGAGAGAATGTTTAACATCATAACTCATGCTTGCAGACTGCAAGGAAATTATATGATTACCGTGTTGCCATGAACCTTGCAAAAAACAGTATTGTGGGCTGGTGAAATGGCTCAAAGGACTAAGCACCTGTTTAGGCAAGAGCAAAGGGTTCTATGCCCAGAGGGCTCTATGCACCACATGCAGCACCAGCCCTACTCCTATGCATGCTGAACCGGCCACCGAGAGCCCAGGCATGGTGGCACATGCCTGTAATCCCAGTGCTAGGAAGGCTGAAAATAGGAGGATCACTAGTAGTCCATGCTGTATAGTGAGACACTGTACCAAATACATTAAAAATAAAATTAAAAAGTACTGTCGTATGTTAATGCTCTCTGGGCTTCTAATTTTAAATATTTTTATTTTAAATAAATATATAAATGACTAATACTTTTTACAGCATGCTTTATAAATGTAAAGTTTCAAAATGACGCTTAGCATGTTGGTTGTATCAACAATGTAAATGTTATGCCAGAAGAACATTTATGGCTTCTCCTGAGACAACCATACCATATTCTTTGCCACTCTTCAGCAAGAAACTTTGTCTGTTCTCTCAAGTGATAACCTTTGGTGTTCAGATCATTCTTGCATTTTTCTCTTACTTCTTCTATGTTGTTCTAAATACCAAGTTGTAGCAAAAATAGATTTAACAGTTTGCTTGCAATTAGATAGCCCAATAGTAATGGGGTTGATGCAAAGAGCTAATGTATCATATATGGGTTAAACTTTGATAATACTTCCTTAGAAATGGAACAAAAAGGCATTACAGAATGTGCTTAAAAGCCATGAAAGTAGAAAGAAGTAAGTTTAGCTAGGGTGACAGAAATGAACCAAGTATTGTATTTATTCAATATCTTCTTTACATTGTTTCATAATATTTCATCAAGATACATCACTGCACAGTGGTTAGAGGGTAAACTACTTCAGAAAAATGCAGAAGTATTTTATTATGTATTGGCATATGGATGGACAAATGCTACTCTTTCAGGAATCACTGACTTTCTAACATTGTCATTTAAAAACATCATGGATGTGTGTTGCTTATTTAAATTGATGTTCAAGTTTGAATACTGCAAAGTTTCTCTTATTTGAGAAATGTAAAGTATAGATAAATTAAGGAGCAAAAAGAAGTGAGGTAAGAGGAAACAGGGAGATAGATCTTTTGCAAATTGAAATGTGTCAATAGATGGAAGTGGGGAAAGAAGAAAGGAGAGAGAAGTGAGAGGTGTTGAGCGTGTGTACCAGCTCCCCACAATGAAGGAATCCTATGGTGTTGCAGAAATGCACTAATAAACTCCAAAAAGAATGAAACTTAGCTTCTTTATTATGCACTAAAGAAAAATGGTTAGCCCTAAAGTATTTCACTGAAGAATAACTATATCTTTTAATTACTATTAGGAATGGTTTGAACATTCTTTAGGCAACACTGTTCTCCATCATTATGTACCTCATAAGTACACTGACACATCTTTTTCAGGCTACAGCAGAAAGACAAAAGTGAAAAGAACTTTCCAAGCTAAGGGTCTGTGAGATTTAACTCAACAGTCAATCTACACTAGTAGCTGTATTAGTAGTAACTGTTTTAGTATTATCTCCATTAGTTTTAACATGGCAAATTTACACTTTTATGTTAGACTAAAGGAAAAATTAAGATTTTTCTAGAACATTTAAATATCATTAAATATTGACATAGATTGTAGGACTAGACAAGTGTTTTAAAGTGGTTTTTCTTTTGCCAACTTTGAATGACCCAACATGTAGATTTCTTTAAATGGATTACATATGTTTTTAAGTTGCTGAGTTTCTTATACATTATGAATAGTAATCCTTTTGTTTTGATGTGATTTTTTTTATGACAAAGAATCACAATGTAGCCCAGGCTGGGTTCAAAAGCTCACAGCAATCGTTCTGTCTCAGTTTCCCAGGTGCTGGGATTTCAGGTGTGCACCCCCACACAGGGCTCGTAATATGAATATTATCAAATATATAATTCGCAAATATTGTCTCCCACTCTATAAGTTGTCTCTTTGCTCTGTTGTTGTCTTTTCCATAAGGAAGCTTTCTAGTTTGATATCATCCTATTAGTCTATTTTTCTTTCTTTCTTTCTTTCTTTCTTTCTTTCTTTCTTTTTTTTTTTGCGGAACTGGGAATTGAACTCAGACCCTTACACTTGCCAGGCAAGCTCTTATTCTACTGAGCTATCTCCCTGGCCCCTCAAATCTGTTTCTGTTAGCTATCCTTTTGATCTCAGATCCACAATATCATTGCCTAGGGGATGGGGAGATAGCCTGGTGGTCTAAGCACCTGCCTGGCAAGTGTAAGATCTGGGTCCAATCCCCAGTATCACATGTGGTACTGGCCCTAGAACCCTGTGCATTCTGTGCTGTGCCAGTCACCAACACTTGGTGTGGTGACATATGCCATGCCTCTAATCCCAGTGCTGGGTAGCCTGAGAAGAGGATCACTATGAGTCTGAAATTTTAAAAATATACATATCATCGCCGAGAGCAATGTCATAAAACATTTCTTCTTTGTTTTCTTTTAGTAGCCTCAAGTCTCAAAATATAAATAGGTAAGATATAGAGATAGAGAACAGCTATGTTTCTGGGGCCCAGGTGTACCTTGGAGAAGGCAGATGGACAGCGGGAAGGACAAGATGAAGAGCGAATTCTAAGTGATGTCTAGGCTCACTTGTAAGGCTGATCATGCTCTAAGTATTGATTGTGATAATGTTGCAAAGCTTTTGATCATACTAAGAATTATGGAATTATTTCAAGTGAGCGAGTTTTATAATATATGAATTGTGCATAGCTTGATAAAGTTGTTTTTAACAAAAGAATATGCTCAAGAATGAAGAGTGGGTGTTTAAGCATTGAAATGGGGACTCCTACTTGCAAATGGAACTTGTAACTTGTATTAATAGTGTCTGTGAGGAGCAGGGCAGCTTTGAAGACTCACCAAAAATATTTATGTTTATTTTTTATGCTTTTAAAAGTTACACTACATTTAAAAAATGGTTACAACTCAGCGGCATGAAGTAATTCCATATTTTCCTTTAAAACAAATTTGTTTTAGAAAAGCTAAGCCAAAAAAAAAAAAAAAACAGCAAAACCTAAAGCTTTTTAACTCTCAAAATATGATTCATTTCTTAAAATGCCTTAATCTTTTCCTTGTATTCTGGAAGGAAGTACTAATATGAACTGATAGCTCACAAGCACTTCTCAAATTAAAAAATAAAAGAGAAATTAATCATATTGAAAGGTTGGCAGGGATGTCCCTATAAAAACATTGTCATGAAACTTCTGTTGTTTGCATTTCTGTAAACATATGAGCATGCACAAATCCTTACATACACACTGGTTGAAATAAAAAAGTTCAATTTTTTAAGTTAACATGATTTATTTGAAGAAAAAATAAGATACTTATAAATATAAAAAGTAAACTATATTACAATTTCAGAAGTATTTTGCCCAATTTTCAAAATACTTATTACATTGTTATAGTCTGTTTAGTATGACATCTCAAATCACTGGTGATACGTTTTGCAATTAATTCCATGTTGACACATGCACCGATATGTTTTATAACAGACATTTCTACATCTTACACTGTCAAATAATGGTCTTTGAATTATTTAAGAAATATTTTACATATGAAATAGATTTCATTTACTATTTATTCATTTTATTAGGATTACAGAATTGTTTAGGGGCTCCAATCACAAGATTCCTTTTTTTTTCATTTTTATAAATAAGGCAATAAAAAATGTTAAAACTTATCTAACATTGGAAAACAAACCTTTTTGGAGAAAATAAACTTTTAATTAAGATTAAACACTCTAGTAGAGTTAAAAGAAGGAATATCACAGAAAATAAGGCACACATTGAGGATGCAGTCATATTTTTAGTTGAAATTTTCAAAACTTTCTGTTAATTATTCTTTAAGAAAATGAAGGGATTTCATTATTCCTATATGTTTAAATTTTGGGATGTTTTATATAGCATTAAGCATATGTCAAACCAGCACTATACCCTATTTAAACAAGCAAACCATCTAGCTTAGTAGGAAAGAACGGTGGCATTTTGCTTGCTTTCTACAATTTGAGAAATGAGCTCTGAGGGAAACATGTTTTACTATGTAATTGTATTTTCTACCTTAATATTAATTCTAGAAGACATTTAACTACCATTCCTTTGGTAACCTGCTAAAGAAGCAGATATACTTCTATAAATGAAAGCAATAAATAATAAATGAGCAAATGTCCAGCAACATGGTGGGTTTTTATGTGATTTGCTCATAGTGTTAATGGCATGTCTAGATAAACATCTGAAACAATATATGGTACTAATTAAATTATAGTTTATCCTGTGGTGGGAACTGTGTGATCTAATTAAATTCTGGCTGCCCTCCATTACAGAAAAGAAGAGTATGTGGTGTGTGAAAATTTACAAATTAATCTAGATTGCTAAATCCTTAAGATCCTAAGGAGTTTTTAAGGTGGGATGTTTTAGAGGATTGGGTATATGAATTGATGAATTAAGGAATGTCTATCACAGAATATATATGTGTATTTTATATGAAATGATTATATTAGTATGACAAAGTTAATTATCAAAATAATTATTAAGAAAGAAAAGTTGAAGGCAAATAGTTTGCAATTATATTTGGCAAAATATTTATCCAATAAAATTTCCTTGTTTTAAGTGTACATTTACATTACTAGAATAGCAGGTTTTAGTAGGTATTTAATCTTGTAGTATTATTCTATTAACTAGCTTAAAGTTCCAATAGAAGAAAAAGGAGGAGGAAGAAGAAGAAGAGGAAGAGGAGGAAGAGGAAGAAGAGAAGGAGAAAAAGAAAAAGAAGAAAGACAACAAAGATAAATCTTACACCTTATATTTTCCTTTAGGACTATCTGCCTATAAGGAAAGTCTTCACATAAATTAAAATTGTATAGGATGCATTCGTATTATCTTCCCATAATTTATGTTTAAATATTTTCATTTAATTTCACTTTCTCTTAATTGACGTATTTTTAATATTAAAAAACAATCGGAGATAATTATAGCCCCCATTATATTATTTATAACCCATAATATATATTAATGTAACTTGCCTTATATTAACACAAATTCTTGTTCAACACTTTTTCTGTAAAAGTGGAAGCTTCAATAAAATTCTAAATTTCATTTTAAGTTAATATTTCTATACAGCCACCAATGGCAAAATAATGTGCTTTTTGGAGCAATAGAAATTCACTATTTAATTGGCAAGATGAGTAATATGTTTTTGCTTCAGTTTAATAGGAAAAAGATAGCTTAACAGTGACTAGAGTTGACTGTGGATTAATACCACAAAAATATATACTTTAACATTTATTTTCTTTGCTAAAATATGAGAAATGGATTTTTTCTGATGGCTTTATTTCTCAGACTGTAAGATTTACAAGTCAATTCAGGATATGATTTCTGTGTACATTTCTCTGCTGTGTTATAAGTAATGAGTCAATATTGATACACTATTACCAACTAAATCTATTTTTTAACATTTTCTTAACTTTTAACTATACATTAGTATGTTGTTCAGAAAACCACATTACATTTGTTGACTTATGCTCTTTTGGACCCTAGCATCAGTTTTCTGTTCCGTACCCTAAGACTATTTAACTCCCTGGATCCCTGGGCCCGTAGCACTGATGGACTAATTCACTTATCTTCCTAACCCTGCTTTTGGGTATCTCTTTAGAAAGCATTTAGTAAAGGACTTGTGACTCGTATCATGTATTCTGGTGACTGAACATCATTAAGAATGCAGAGACAATTCTGAAGACTGTTCTATACTCTCTCACAATGCCTATCGTGACTGTCAGAAGTTTCTCTGTACATTTTCACTGGTAAATAGTGAAACTGGAACAAAATTTATGGCTGTTCACTAGGGGGACAATTACCATGTGCTTAGCATGTGCCGACCCCTCTCGAGAAGCTGAAAATATGAAAATGAAAAGACCAAAGCATTCCTTGATTTCACAGATTTTTATGCTTTATTTAGGACAATAAGTTAAAAATTAAGCAATTTATAACAGTCTTGGATACTGATAAATGCTCTGAAAAAAGAAATATATAACCTAAATTGATACTTAGATGACAAAGAAAAATCTGGGAAAAACACCTAGTCAGGCAGCATAGCAAAGGCAAAGCTTACAGCATGAGCAAGTTTAGATATCAAGCCACTATGGAAGGAATGTAGTGACAAGAAGAGAAAGCAATCAGAAATCAGAGAAAAACAAAGTCCAGAATAGAATAAGAAGTCCCTTTAACCTGTGGTAAAAAGTTTGGATTTATATCACAATAAATAAGCCATAGGGGAATTTTAAATAGACCAGGTTTATGCAGAAGGCTTATCTGATCTGATTTATGTTTTAAAAGATTATTCCTCTGTCCTGTGGAGAGTAGATGTGCAGAGAGATGAGGATAGAAAATAGATGATCAGTCAGGAAGAGATTCTCAAAATAAGAAATGATGTAGGCTTGGATTAAGATGGTCACAGCAGAAATAAACTTAAATGGGAGGACTTAGAGTAAATATCTTTTGAAGGTAGAGCTAACGGTATGTGCTGCTTAAATAAAGGCTGGAGTGAAAGCAAAAGAAAAAAAGAAGAGTTCTAGATTTTGTGATCTGAAAATTAATTGGCATCTATGGAGATAAACTATGGTAAAGAAGATGTTCAAAACTATTACTATTTTATTTCGACACCTACAGATTTTAAATGATTGAATCTATATTCAAATAAGATACCATGTTGGCTGCTGCATATATGCCCTGAGTTTGGGAAGATGGATAGATTGGCGATCTAAAGTGCTGTCCTTCATGGGAACTCGGTTATTACTAAGTAATACATTTCACAATGCCACGTAAGAAAGACATACACAGAGGGGGAAAAAAAACAAGGAGAAAGGAAAGGAGAGAAAGATAGAAAAATGGGTGGAGCAAAGAAAAAGGGGTGGAAGAAAAAAAAGGATAACAAAGTAACTTGAGTAAATGAGTCCAGCTTCAGAAGCAAGCAAAGGCGAAAAATCAATGAGAAGAGAGTGATCCACTTTGCCTCATTGATTTCCTGGGCTCAGGGAGCACCCTCTGCCTCATCACCAGGTGGCTGCTCCGCCTGCTACCTGTTTCTCTCTGTTGTAGGTGTGCTACAGACAAGCTTTGGTGCTCAGCTTTGAACTGAGTCTACTCATTAATGAGTGAGTGACTTCATTGTTCAGTATGAACCTGACAGAGTCAAGACATCTGCCAGTAAAGTTGACCGGGTCGCACAGAGGAAAGCATATTTAAGTTTTACCAGTAAGAGAGAACCAAGCACTTACTTACTGTATCCTACAGCTCTAGTGTGTAAAAACATTTTTTCATACATAAAAACCAATAAAGAACCTCCTAGATTAAACTACTTTATAAATAGAAATTATTTTCTTACATAATTCAATGTCAAAATACCTCTAGGAGAACATACTTTCAGCTACTTTGCATATATGTCATCATAAGTAAGTAACTCATCTATTAGTTCCCTTTTACTACTTCAATTCTTAAAACTTGCATCATAATAATTAATTCATAAGCAAAGATAAATTTTCTAATGTTTCAGTAGGCAATGTAGTAATAAAACACATACATGCTACTATCTATATTAAAGGAAATTACCTTCAAAGAACTCACACAGTTCTCTGTAATCAGATAATTTGATCTTTACCTACTGTCTACAAAATCTGTGCAGATCACCTTATTATCAGGAAATAGCATGTTTATCAATATACTCCTTCAAACTGTACACATTATGAATGCCTGATATAAATACAACCATGACAGGCATCTTGCCTTATATTGCTGAGAGTATTAGATATTTGCTCTCTACTAACTCTGTTTTCATTTTTCTTCATAATGAAGCAAATAGCACCTGTATATTTCTAAAAATCTACTTTATATCCCAACGTTTTAAAATTACCTATACAAGCAAAGATATAAGTAGCATTCTGCAGCATGTCTTAAACACTGGCTAGAGATGGCTTGAAATAAAGAGGTCGGCATGGGAGATAGCTTGGCTGTCTAAGCACCTGCCTAGCAAGAACAAGGATCCAGGTTCGATTCCCAGTACCACATACTCTGTCAGCCCCACCTAGAGCTGGCCACCAAAACCGAGCATGGTGGCACATACCTGTAATCCCTGTTCTGGGGAGGCTGAGACAGGAGGATCACTATGAGTTTGCACTACATAGCAAGGCTCTGTACCAAACAAATAAATAAATTAAATGTTTTAAAAAATAAAGAGGTTATTACTAATCTCATTGCAAAATATATGGCATTTGTTATATATAACTGAAAATTCATCTTGATGATAGGCACGTTTAATGCTAGCTTTAATTCTTTACAATGATTATGACTTTTCTCATTATTGTCATTCATATTTTCATTAAAATTTTTCAGAAGTCTGTTGCCTTTCTCAGAAATACATAAAATCCAACTTTAAAAAGTGGCATCTCTGCAAACATGGACTGGGAAGATCATTATTACAAAAAATTGAAGTAATTCATCTGGAATTTGAATAATTAACTATTTTTTAAGGAGCACCATTCAATTTGTATCTACCTGAGACACAGATATCTCAGTCTCAGAAAGTAATTAACACTTTTATACATTATTTTCCTATCAGAACTGATGGAGGCTTCATTTTTACTGCCTGAAACATACATTACTTTGTTTCCTTGGCACTAAAAAATGGTGCCTTCAAGTCTTATTCAGAGTTGCAATTTATCTAATGTAATGAGTAGATACCAAAACTAGACATTTTAATAAACCATTTTTATAAAATTCCCATTATCAGAAAGCCATTCACATAGCAGATAACAGAAATAAATAAAATTGCAAATTTAGTTCAGCTATGTGATCATATAAATACTATTTGGAATAATTGCATAATAGACTCTGGTGAGACCACTGAAATTGGTTACACTGAAAGATTTATAAATTTTCTTTCAGAAAGATGGTGAACTTACTGAGTCTTAAAACTTCATTCCAAAGTCAAGGCAACAAAAAGGCCCATTGCTTCCAGAGAAGAGGAAATCTAGACTAAGGGAAAACATTAATGTTTACTGAGTTTCTAATTGGGCAATGATTTGTGCTTTCTGTGTTTCTTTTACTTTTACCATTGTCCTCAGCTGGAAATTGGATATCAGAGAAGAAGCAATTCATTTAATGCAAGTGTTATTTAACACAACAAAATTATAAAGTGAGTTTTAACTTAATAATATTGTCTTGTGATATTATGACGACTAATACTTGTATTTAAAAATTGAGGGAGAAAAAGTTCATGTAAATTTTTATTATTTTCATAGAAAGTTATGATTTTCCTATTTATTACATGTAGGTAAATAAAATCAAATCACTTTGTATTTTTTAAATGAGATGTGTAAAAATGTCTTTCTTGTGCTTTTTTCTTTTTTGTTATCATGTATGTTAAGTATTAAGTTCTGAAGTCAAACTAGTTAGTTTTGGAATCTTAGTGCTACTATTCACCTTCACATTTTCATTCATAAAAGGGACTGATACTAATGATAGCTATTTACAGGTCAGTCTTAAAAGCAGAGGTTTAGCATTCAGAATAGTGCTATGGGCATACCAGCTGCAATTATTTTAAATATCAAAACGGTAGATGGGGCTTTGTTAAATGAACTTCAGCAATAATTTCTCAGCCATTCTTGTGCTTGTAAAAACATTTTAACCTCAACATCCATAGGCATGACTTTTGTATATGCAAAACTCATTAAATGAATTCTATTCGAATGCAGTGTAATCAGAATTTCATTAAATTCAGGACAGGTGTCCTTCTTTCAGGGTATCACAGAGCTTAATTATTTTAACATAAGCTTATGATAGTAATATTTTTGTCAAACAACATGACTCTCAAGGCTAGCATCTAGTCGAATTACCTACAGACGTCGTTGCAAGATAAATGCTGGCCTCACGCATACAGTTTGTTTTTGCAGCTCTGTTCCAAAGCAGTTGCCTTTTGGATGGATCCCAGATGGTGCTGCAGCAGTTGGTATAAACCACACCAGGAAACCAGTGTGCTACATGTAGGGGTGCTTTCTTCTTCTGGGTTCTGGCAACCCTATCCTCAGCCTTGCAGTCAAGCCACTGCAGTCTGACCCAGATTAAACCTTGGAGGCAGGTAATACGTGGGAGCACTCAGTTGGTCTTTGCTTTTTTTTTTTTTTCCTCTATGTATTGAGTCTACCACAGTCACATGGGCCATGACACTTACATAGCCAAAAATAAATAATTCACTGAAGTTTCATCTAAATGAAAAATGAGCTTTGTTACATGATTTCCTTGGTCCTTGTTTTCAGTCTTTGTACCTGCTTATCTGACCCTGTTACCATCCCCCTCTCTATGTTCCTTCTTGTACTTACAGGTTTCAGTTCCAGGAATAACATTCCCACCGACTTGTTCCCCAGGGCCACTGCCAGTGAGCCATTCAAACATATGTGACTTCCTGCTCTGCTCTAACTTTAAACAATGTACCTTCCTAGAAGGGAACAATGTAGGATTTCCCAAAGTCATTTCATCCCAACTCCCTCTCCTAGACATTAAAGACTGTCCATAAGAAAGGAGATCCTATTAAAAAAACATACAAATTTTCTTACAAAATGAATTTTCTTTTCTTTTGGCTAATCTATATACAACAATCAATCATTCAACTTTTTGGCCTCTGAGTGCTGCAGTTGAGCAAGGTGTTATAGAACAAATGGCAGCTCAACGAATAACCGGCAGTGAAAGGGTGGGCAAGTTACTAGGGCTCCACATTGCCGCAATTTCTTCACGTGTAGAAGTGGAAATTATATTATTGGGAACTGTACAAAGGTAATCCTATCTTTTTAAGAAACATAGCTATATACCTTCGATAAATATTTTAGTAGCATATATACTTAAAAGAACTGGAATCCTTTTTTGTTTATTTTGTTTCTTGTTGATCTTGCTACATCAAAGAAAACATACAGCAGAATTGACTCGGGCCACTCAAAATGGAGATTCAGAAGAAAAGCTCAATTTTACTTTGAACTATTTAAAGATGACTTAATGGTCAAATTAACCTGTCTCTATTCCAAATTTAAAATAAATTCTTTAGGTTCTTTCCTTGCTCACAAATTAAGAAAGTACATACTACTAATAAACAAATCAGTTGAATACTATTAACCATGAGGATCATGTCATGAATTGAATACTATAATAGTACTGGGAGTTGAACCCAACCTAATAAGAATCTTTAAAATGGAAATTAAAATGTTAAACTAATTATTTATGGATGTCTATCACTTTAATAGACATATTATAGTTAAAATTTCTCTATTAAATTCTTCAACTTCTCAAGGCAAAAATCAAATTAAATCTTAGTGGCTTATTTTAATACACCAATTAAATTTTGAGTAACACATTAAAAGCTTGCTGAATAAAAGAATCAAGGAAATATGAATTCATTTTTAAAGTGTATTATGAAAAATGGCTAACAATTTGTGAAAGACAAAAGAATCATTTTTAACATTCTTCTGGCTCCCCAATTACGGCTTGTTATTAAGAGATATTTAAATGCCCCCAATATACAACCTGACCCATGAGTGGCTATAATCTTAGCTCATTTATGCTTTTATTTTGCAGCTTAATAAGCAAGATAATAGTGACCAATTGCCTTATTTTCCGTCTCGACTGGGTCAGGTGATGTTCCAGGTGCAGCACCAAGTGTCTCAGAACTAAACAAATGAGACAGTGATAGTGAATTTGATCAATACCACTCTAATTGCCAAAAAAGCCAGTGCTATTAGACGAAGAAAAAAATCTATTTCTTTCTATATAAGATATTAACTTTTAAAATTTTATCATTAAATTTTTATTATTTTATGTTCCTATCCTTTTATCTACCATGTTAGCCATTTGGCAAGAATGTTTTGCTTTTACCCATCCAAGAAAAGGAAACCCAAAAAAAATTCTAAGAATTAATGGAGACATTAACAACAACCCTGGAGTCCAGCTGCAATGGCCTCTAATTTTAAAAAGGCAAAAATGACGTCAAGTGCCTCAAGAAAAAGGATGAGTCCTAAGACAGGGCTGACTGAAGAGCAGAAACAGGAAACCCAGGAAGCTTTTGATCTCTTTGATTCAGATGGGACTGGGACCATCTATATAAAGGAACTAAAGGTGGCAATGACAGCCCTGGGCTTTGAGCCCAAGAAAAAAGAAATCAAGAAAATTATATGCAAGACTGATAAGGAGGGGACAGGTGAAGTGAATGTCAGTGACTTTCTGACGGTGATGACCCAGAAAGTATCTCCAGAAAGGGAGGAATCCTGACAGTTTTTGAGCTGTTTGGTGATGATGAAACCTGGAAAATACTATTCAGAAATCAAGCATGTGGCCAAGGAGCCATGCCAACACTGACTGAGGAGGAGCTACAGGAACTGACTGATGAAGTTGACTGAGATGGAGATGGCAAGGTCAATAAGCAGGAGTTCCTGCACATCCATGGAAAAGACCTGCCTCTGTTGAGACATGTCATGTCTCCTGTTGCAAGTACATGTGACTAGATTAGTGACTGCTGTCCTGTGAAATCCAGCTTCCCATTTCCCTGTAGAACTTCAGCCCTGGCCTTGAATCTAATTTGGACTTCTAGAAGTATTCTTCTATATTAAAGTTCTTGTTAAATGAAAAAATATATTAATGGAATAGAGTCTTAGACTTAAGACATACTGGTGAACATAAAGAAGATATAGTGTTTGAGAGAAAGGACTAGAAGAAAATAATATGAAGGAAGGCCAAACAGGGGCTAGAAAGAAACCAGAAATGAAAATAAATGTGAAATCATGCAAGTTCATAGTACCAAACACAAGAACCTAAATATTTTAAATCCCACTTTTTTCTACCTGCTTTCTTCCTTGTGTGTCTGTTCTTATACTTTCTCCTATCCCTCCTCTTCAAAACTCTTGCTGAATTTGTAGCCATAAATGTGTAGTTTCGATAAAGTCATTTACAGTTGAATTCTAATTGAGATTTGTTTCCTATAAAATAATCCTAAAATGAAATATATTCAAACATTTTTTGAAACAAGCTATTTACATACAGTTACTGTCCTTCGTGTGAAAACAAAGGCTGGCTAGTTTATGGTGATGTTCAGTGTGAAACAACAGAGAGGATAGCTATGACCTTTCAGTACTGCCAAAAAATGTATTTGTTGGTTTTTATTTTTTCTAAAGTAACTATTCATGATCTTCATAAAAATAATGTTCTTCGTTTTTTTCTACATTAAGATATTTTAAAACTCAAATTTAGTAATATAAGCATTTCTTTCCTTAAGAAGCAAACATACAACCTCTAGGTCATATAACTATATCTCTCTAGCAAGTTTATTGTAACATCTTTTATGGTATTTTTGAAGCCTGTTTAATAAGAGCTAATATTTTATTTTTCCATTTCATAAATTCATGCTTGTTTAAAAATCAGTGTTCTTTGTATGTGGTTTACTAATCTTATGACACACCAGAAATTCCAAGGCTTTACTTCCTGTAACAAGTAATATGCATTGTATCTAACTGAATTTTTTCCATTTTGCTTATTTCTAAATGATGAGGAATGCAGAAGATATACGTAGCCAAAGGCTTTATATACAAATATATTTTATTACTAGCTTAAGTTACAATCTCTCTCAATAATTTAATGATTTTACATCATCAGTTTTTCTGAAATTAAAGCAGGCCATATTTCACTAGTGTGTGAGTGTCTTAAATTCACTTTAGTCATCTTGTTAAAGCATTAATTACTACTGAGATTGTACACAACAATGGAAAGCATTTTTACTTCAAAGTTAAACAAAAATGGAAGTTGTGTTCTGAGCCAGCTATTGCACGGTGTGGCAGACTGCAGCAAACAGCGCCCCTCTCCAATATATCTACACATTATAACTCTCAGGGCCTCAGATGACATTACTTAGAAAGAGGATCTATGCATCTAATTAGGTTGAGGGCCGGAGGTGGTTATGGCAGCATTTTGGGTCTAAGGTGACCCTGTTCCAATGGTCCTAAGAGACAAAAATGGAAACAACCAGGAGACATACAGAGGACAGATTACTTGAAAATGGCGTGTCAACTGCGGTAGTGAAGTAGAGCCCACAAGGCAAGAGACACCAACAACCACTGCAGCCACCAGCAGTGAGCTAACTGCGATGGAATGGACCTCTCTGAGCATCCAGAAGAAACCAACCCGGCCAAGGTCTTGGCTTTGGAGCTGGACTGCCGGAAGTGCAAAGTAATCTGTTTCTGTTGCAACCCAGGAGCTTAGTGGCAATGTTATGGCAGCTGCAGTAAATTAATACAGGCATATACTCAGAGTGTCAGGTTTTTCATTTAAGAATGAGGCTAATGTCTACCTTTCAGCTTCATTAAAAAGAGTAATGAAATTAAATAACTTATTAAGTTTATATTAAGATTTCCAGAGAATCATACCTAAAGTATGTTTCTCTTTTATTTTGTTTTATTATTATTCTCTTAATGTTCTTAGTACAGGGTCTCACTACACAGCTTGGATTCATAGTGGTCCTCTGGTTTGCAGCCTCCCTAGTGCTGGAATTATGGGTGTGTGCTACCACATCCGGTTTCAGTGGCTGGTCCAGCACTCCTAGAGTCAAGGCTGGCAAAGCACATGGTGCTGGAATCAACCCCCAGTCCCTGTGCTTGTCTACGCAGGTACTTAATCCATTGAGCTATCTTGCCAGATCTATGCTTCCCTTAAAAAAGGACTGTAAATATAATTTGTGTAAATTTGTACAAACTACAATGCCTTTAAAGGCAGAAGTCATGTATGTAATATTGCTGATGATTTAGAAATATGACAAGAACATTCAACTGAATGCAGTAAGTGGTAGCTATTAAGGAATTACAATGTTCGTCTTAACCATTTTATCACAGCTACCAACAGTAGCATAGAATTAAAGCACAGAGTGAAAAATGAAGCAATAAAGAAAAAAGCACAACTTCAAATTCTTAACTCCTGAAAGGCCAGAAGTATCATCTGTATTTCACTATTTCAAGAATTACTGCAGTCTTAAATATTTTCAGGTTGCAAAACTATGTAATAATTTAAACTTTACAGCTCAACTCTACATTATATCTTATTTTTAATGCTTTGCATCGTTTAGCTAAGCCTCTACATAAGAGCAAAGAAACTCATTCTCTAGTTAATAAAAAATAAGTTTCAAGAAATGGACGCTGTATATCACATTTTCTAGCTTAAAAATGGCTAATAAAGGTACAGAGCCCAAGCAACAGGATGGCTCCAGTGCACCGATTTTAACTGGCAGACTTCTGTGAAAGAATCACAGTGTCATGTATATCATGAAATGATGCTTCTTTCTTCATATAAGTTGAAACAAAAGAAGTAGTAATAAATAAAATACTTTATTAATTTTAAAGGTTGTGATTAATTAAGCCAGAATGTTCATTGACATTCTGTATTAGAATGATGTTCTAGAACAGTAAATCTCATCTAATATCTAGGGTTTTCTTCAATCTGTGTAAGTTAAATTTTGATGGGAGGCCTGTAATAACAATGGTTTCTCCATCTCATAGTTACTGTGTATCTATATTGACAAAGGAAAATTTAATTTTCAGAAATGCTATATAGATCCAAAATTCAAATATTAGAAAAATGAAAGTTTTATTTATAGATGTTTACAGCATTCTAAACAGTAGTTAAATGATGGGGCTTGTCAAAGGCTGGGAAAAGGCCACTAAAATTTTCGCCTAGGGATCTCTTTTTTGACTCAAACATTGTAATGTTAGTGCTTACAGATTTGAAAGCTAACCAAGAATGAAACAACTTTTTTTTATAGACAAACGTACTTATCTAAACAAGGTTCACTTGAAAGGTGTACTAAATTCAACATCAATTTATTGATTTCCCATTTGAGTTTCCACTGCTGCAGAGAGCAGATGCTAAAAGGCCCAGAGCCCTGGGCTTACATATGTTGTTCTGTGGACAGCCCAAGGGAAAAACAGATCACACATGACGGTGAAAAGGACATACATGTGTCCAGAATAGCAGTGACGAGAGAATGTCGAAGGGCTGAGCTAAGAAGATTCATGCATGCATTTACATAGTAAATTATACTGACAGGGGAGTCAACATTTCACAAATCTCCTGCATCATATGTAAATTATCCATCACTTGAAGATATTTTGTACTGTTATAATGATTACCAATCACTACATGTCTGACTGATACCTTCTTTCTTTMTTTMTTTATTTATTTATTTATTTATTTATTTTTGCAGAACCGGGGATTGAACTCAGGCCTTTGTGCTTCACAGTGAAGCACTTATTCTACTGAGCCATCTCCCCGGCCCCTACCTTCTTTCCTTTAGATGATGCAATACACCGTAGAGGCATATTTGAAGGGTTAACCCTCATCTCAGACTTTGCCATTTTAAAGATTCTGTGTTACTAGTCTGTAATGTAACATTCTGATTTTCTCAGCACCTAACCATAACTGTGAGTACTTATGTCCCTTAGAGGAAGCTTCCTCATGTTAGATGTATAATTTTATTTTAAAAGGTCAGTGCCCCAGATCAACATGCTATGAATAAGAAATGAGTTCCAGGCATCGGGGTGAAGAAGTATTAGACACATTTGACACATTAACTGCTTCAGTTCAGCACATGGCCATCTCACTACAAATTCATTTTGTATACATAGAATTATTATTATTATTATTATTATTATCATTATTATTATTGCAGTACTGGGGATGGAACTTAGGACTTTGCACTTGTCAGGCAAGTGCTTATTCTACTGAGCTATCTCCCCAGCCCTATATAGAATTATCTGATTAGCAGCACCATTTACCCAGAAATTTTAAAGAAAATAACCTTTGAAAATATAGGAAAATTATTTAGAGATCCAGCTTTCTCACTAAATCCTGAACTTGTAACAATTTTCTATGTCTCAAGGTTTTATATATGATAAAGATGGGTTACAACAGGTAGTTTTTAGGGTCACCAAAACATACATATATTTGATGTGGACAGTTTGGAGGAGTTCATCTCCATGACCATGAACAAGTATATAAGACAATGGAAATTTTTATTGTTTCTCCTTCAAGCTTTTCAAGCATTTACATTTCTATTAAAACCACAGATTAAATTAATTTCATTCCCTAAATACAGGGCATGAGGTGCTCTCACTACTAAATCTAAATTATATTTGCTAAAATGTTTCTTCAATATATTATATTAATTTATACTTTGGAAAGTAAATATATAATAATATGTTGTATGTATTAACATATAATAATATGTTAATATGTTGTATTAATTTATACTATGGAAAGTAAAATATAACACTTAGTTTATGTAAACAAATACAGGAAAAGAATGACTACTTTGAAATGCTAGTTTCATAACCAAAAGTATTATGGTTGTAAGAAGGTATTTTGATTATCTCTAAAAGCTGAAGACAGCAACTTAATTTACTTATTAGGTAGCTAATTTTCTAAAAGGAAAATGTGAAAGCAATATCATATTCTTTTTATTATGCTATAGGATTAGCCCACAATATGTTGTGTCTATAGCACTTGTTAAATTTTAACATTGTATTTTAGGATAATTTTACAATAGGTTGCAGTCCCTTGATTAATGACAAAAGTTTAGTTCTTGCATACGAGCATGTTAAGTTATTACAATGGTTCAAACAGCTCAAACATTTTAATATGTTTAGTTAGAATGAGAGTATGCTAATTTTGGGCACGAGAATACTGTAATAATATGACAATATAAATTATATTCATTAAGCCATAGAAGCATGGAATAGCAAATGAATTTCTGGATCATTCAGATCTTAATTGTATTGGTTTTTATTTCTCCTCTGTAACATATTGGATACATAGTTCTGATTCATTATTAATTTTTAATATCCACCATAAGAAAAAAATATATATATATGACATTCCTGCAAAGCACTTATTATAGTAGTAGGAGGCATGAGCTATAGAATTGTGAATACTATCATTTTGTTAATGTATTAGTTTAAATACGATGCAGACTGACTTAAAGGTCACATGTTGATCACAACATGAATCATAAATCACATGTGACAGTAGGACATGTATGTCTGTATGTGAGATTTTAAAGGGCAAGTTTATTTTTAGTTTTATTTAGTTTCCTAACTCTTCATTTCTTTCTTTAAGATTTCTTGGGGGCCAGGGAGATGCCTCAGTGGAATAAGCGCTTCCCTAGCAAGCTCAAAGGCCTGAGAGTTCAATCCCCCGGTTCGGAAAAAAAAAATTTTTTTCTTGCCAAGCATATCTGCTGACATTGTTTCTGTTTCTATGTCTAAGAAAGATTCCTATTTATCTTCATTTTTTATTGTATCAACTGACTACAACACACTCTGTAGCCATTTCGTTCCAACTTTTCCAAGCTTTATTTTTTTTTCTCTCTCTCTCATATTTTAGTATAAGGTCTACAGGGTCTCACTACATAGATTGGACTCATACTGATCCACCTGGGTTCAGCCTTCCAAGTGCTGGGATTACAGGGTCACGCCACTACACCCAGTCTCACTCACCGTGTCAGCGCGTCCCCGGGGCGGGGTCGGCAAGGCATGGCCAGGATCTAACCCTGGCCACATCGGCCTAAACAGGCGCTGTAATCCACTGAGCTGTTTGGCCAGCCCTAAATAGTTGGGGATTTTTTTTTTTTTTTTTTTTTTTTTTTGGCTGGCTCATGCTGCCTTAAGGACAGGTCTGGTGCAGCAGGTGGAGCTGGGGATCGAACCTCGGTCCCCTGTGCCCGACTTGGTTTGCCCAAGCAGGCACTTTAGACAACTGAGCTAATTCACAACCTCGCTGCAAACTTTTAGCTTTTCTCACTCTTTGAGTTTCAGTACATTGAATACATATATGAATATATATGTATATATGTGTATGTATATATATATTCAATATTTGGTGTGCTTTTTGTTTTTACTTTCTTTTTGCTTTTTCTTTTTTCAGAACCAGGGATTGAACTCAGGCCCTTGTGCTTGCCAGGCAAGCGCTTATTCCACTGAGCCA
>NDGN011335810.1:0-10148 GCA_002564285.1 Tympanoctomys barrerae | reverse complement strand
CTGAACACCCTATGGACCCTTCCCTAAAATACAAAAAAAAAAAAAAAAGATATCACTTTGAAACTATAAATACCTGAAGCATTTTTTTCAAGTCTAAAACCAGCAATGCTGTTCAGCAGATGAGCTTAAGGCAGTTGATTTTCTTCCTTCCTTTTTCCTTCTCACCTTCCATTCCTTTCTTCTTTCCATCTTCACCATCTTCTTCCTTTCTTCATTTCTTTCCCTTCTTGTCCTACCACCTTTTTTTTCTTATATATTGGATTTTATGAAAAATCTATTAACATCAATTTTTAAGCCATAAAAGAGTCCACTGACATATTTGTTGGTTGGCATTGAGTGGCCTATGACCAATGTTAATCTCTAAATATGATTTTTAAATATTTTAGTCATGGACATACTTTGAGATTAAAACTCTGTTTTAGACTTTTAACTCCACTTATTTTGGTTTGGTTTAATTTTGGGGTTTTTTGTTTTGTTTTGTTTTTTGTTTTTTGGCATAACCAGGGATTGAACTCAGGCCCTTGCCCTTGCCAGGGAAGTGCTTATTCCACTGAGCCATCCCCTCAGCCCTTTGGTTTGGTTTAAAGAGCTCTGTATACTCTTTTGACTGACATATTAGATATCTGAGATAATCAGAGAGATAGCATCAAAGACTATTGAGATTGAGAAGTCTTTTATTTTTTTTATGAGATTTAGAAGTGTCGAAGTCTAAATTCACTTAAGGCACATCACCTGCCAGTCGTGCTGATGGTCTTTTTCATCTTCTGTGAAGGCCTCAAACCCATACAAGATGGCGTCACTCATCGGAGGCTGCAGTTTAGGTAGAGACTGAGGGGAACGGGGCAGTGGTGAGGACAGTGTGGCCAGCAGGGCTCTGAGTGCAGGGGGCTTCACAGTAACGTAGGACAGGAGCTCCTGCATGCTCAGGGCGCACAGATTGTCTCCTGCCTTCAAGGGAGACCTTGCAAGGGACGCTTGAGAGGCAGTGGCTGCCCACTTCTGGAAAGTCATTTCCAGGGAAGTGGAAGCGTGGCCGCCTCCTGCTAGGGACCCTTGTGGTGAGGGAAGCAGTTTCAGGCACTGGTCTTGTTTTCATGGCCTGAGGCCATGTCCTGTCTCAGCTTGTCTTTTTTTCTTAAACAGAGCGCTGGGGAAGAGCTAAAAGAGATAAGAGTGACAAATGGGAACACATACAGTGTCAGGCTCGTAGGCCTTGTCACGTTTAAAAGCTTATTTGACAATTTTTTTTTTTGCAGAACCGGGGATTGAACTACTACTAAGGTTTATTTCCATGGCTACTTCTTAATTACCTTTAAACTTATTTCCATGCCCATAGGTGCATTCAGCTCAACTGGCAAACTGGGAGACGTGGAGCTGCTGAGAACGTCAGCTGAGAGGAGGGGGCTCTTGCTTTGGCCCCCGGATTTGCGTTTGCAGCGAGGCCTCCATGGAGCGGACGCCTCTGAGCTCTGCTGCCTGGACGTGCCGGGCTCTTCACTGCCCGCGGCCCCCTCTCGTGAAGATGCAGACACAAACACAGGCACTGACGACAGCACAAGTGTTCCGCAGGCAGAAAATGAGCCGCAGCCTGGGAGCGAGCTCAGAACTGAGCTGGAGGCGGATCGCGGTCCTGCCCCTTGTGCCTCTGCGACCAGCGAGCGCCCAGCATCCCCAGGTCCGAGCCTGGATCCGCCCCCGCAGTGCCCGGAAGGCGCTGCCGCGGCTGGGCCGAGTGCAGAATCGCCTTGTTGGAGCCTGGAAGCTGCGCAGGGTCCGGGCCTAGAGCTGGAGCAGCAGGAGGACTTCTTAGTGGCCACGGCGGGAAAGCAGCAGCGCAGTTCCTCGCGTGGCGCCCAAGAAGAATTCAGTAGCTCAGAAGATGTCACCAGGAAGCAGAAATCCAAGTCAGAGCCTGCGGAAGGCGGGAGCGCACCTGGCTGCGGGGAGAGGAAACGCGGACGCCCCTCTGTGCACCACGCTGATGGTCACAGCGTCTGGTCGCAGCCAGACAGGAGTCACAGTCCTTCGCGCGGCGCGGAGAGCGTTGGGGCAGCTGGTCTCCAAAATGCCAAACTATATCACGATCTGTCCGATGCCATAGAGCAAGCCTTGCAGAGCACCAGTAGTGAAACCAAAGTGCGGCGGAGCTCGAGGCTCCAGAGAGATCCCGAGAGCCAAGGGCTCGTGTGGCTGGCCGTTCCCTTTCCTTCCGCTTCCCAGAAAGCCAGAAGAAGAACGAGCTGTACATTGGACAGCAGGGAGCTGCAAAGTTCGTCCCCTAGAAAAGAGACGGAGGGCTCAGGGCAAGACCCAGGGGTGGTGGGTTTTAGCTGCGGTGACAAGAGCAGCGAGGGCCCGGCCGCCGCTTCCAGTCGTTTTCCCCGGAAGAGGAGGAAGAGCCTTTGTGTCTCTGAGCTCCCCAGTGCCTGCAGGAGCGCCGGGCCAGCCCCGACCGGCAGAGGCTTTCCCCAGGAGAAGGCGGAGAGCTCGCAGAGGCCGGGTCCAGGCGAGAACTGAGCACGCCATCAGCTCAGAGCGTTCAGAGGAGACCAGGGCCTCGGGCTTCCCCTCCAGCTGCCGTCCTTCCACCTGCTCTGCTCCCAAGTTTGAAATAAAGTCAGTTGTAATTTTAAGTAGTAATAAGTTGATTTCTTCATCATTCCACAATCAAACATTCTCTTAAATGCATCCTTCCCCCAAATGGTAAATGCTTTTATTAGCATTTTGCTTACAAATTATTTTCATACTCAAAATGTCTGAATTTTTATTTTATGTAAGTACATACTCAGCCTTGAACATTTAGCCTGCTGTGAGAAACGTCCTTTAGAACTGACTGGCTGTCTCGGTAAGCTTTCTCAGTAGAAGATAATTTGATAGAGTGGGACTTTATGAAGTGGAGATTATTATATAAACCTGAACACTTTCGGTGGTGTGACATGCGTGTTTTACTTTGCAGTAGGACAAAATGGGTAAAAATCCTTAGCAAAAATGAAAATCACAAAGCTTATTTTCTCTGGGTTAAATGTCAAAGAAGATTTCAGAACTTTGTTCTCAAATGAAAGTTTTGCTTTAATTGTCAAAATAAATGTGAAATTTCAGAAAATTCTTTGGATAAATAATGTGAAAACGCTGCTTCAGGTTTGTTCTGTGCCTGGTAGGGCTGGGGAGAGAGTCGTTGCGGAAAGTCAGGCAGCTTAATCTTTTGAAGAGGAGTCCCAGATTAGTCACAGGTAATTTGGGGTTTAATTCATGATTTTCCGTAAAAATAATTTGGCAGAGCGACTAACAAGTAGCGCTTCTCAAGCGGCCTTTTCCCGCACTCTTTTAACTTTTTCACGCAACCCGGAGCGTCGCTTGTCTTGGTTTCTCTCTCCCCGCTCTTGCGATATTTCCCATGACTGTGTTAGCAAAGGAGCTTGAAACCCGAAATTGCTGTCTATCTGGAATTTGTGAGCCCGCATAAATCATTGGATCATTAAATAATTGTCTCTGAAATCCTTTAAATCATTAAGCTCGCCCTGGCCATGATAGCAGAAACATGGTAACAAATAGAGCTCCCTATAAATAACACAACAGGGAAGAAAGCTCCCGCTGAGCGGCCCATTTCCCCCTCGTAGATAGAGACTATTTGTTACCTCCGCGGCACCGGCGGGTCTGGGACTCCCGCTGCTAAAGACTAATGTATTTTACATTAACACTCAAAGCGATCCCCAATTTCTTCTGCTGAACGGTGGATTGTTTTAAAATTTCTTTTATCTTTACATGTAAATTATTTATGGGCTTTCCCCCTCATTTAGGGGCTGGTGTGGACGCCAAGTCATTAGCACTGAAAACAAACTTAAAGAAAAGAACCAATTATCTTCCTAGGAGGCTTTTTGGTTTTGATAATTCTCAAGGAAAACTTCAGAAACTGTTGAAGGAGTGGAGCACTCAAAAAATTTAAATTTCTTCTTTCTTTACTATGAAAGGTAAACACTGTAGTGTTATTTGGACCCCTTTCTACTTGATGATAATATATCTACTCAACTATTTGACTTTTTAAAAATATTTCACATTCTGTTTATTGCTCAGAAATTGCAAATGAAAAGGGAACTTTTCAGATCTGTGATTTTAGGGTCAGTTTTTCTCCCACAAACTTGTCTCATTTCCTGACACCTACGATTAAAAATGTGAACACACCTTATAATCCTATTGGTTTTGAGATGTTTCATTATAAATATTTTACTGATATCTGTAAATAGCAAATGGACAGTTGTCCTGAAAAGAACAGGTCTGAAAAGTCACCACGTAGGCTTAGTTTTGCCTACCAAGTCTCGTGTGTGTATTGGTAAAGTTAATTTCTGTGTTTGACTGTGCTTGCTTGCTGCCTTTTCGCAGTTTTCACTAATAGTCGAGGCATTTGGCTTCACACTATTTTTTCCTGCCTTATCTTACCCCTCCCCGTTTGCCTGTTTCTGCTTCTGCTTCCCGTCTGCAGATTCTTGCTTGTCCAGTAGATGGCAGCATGACAGCTGAAGTTTTCCCTTCACCTGGGACCCCTCCGGCGAGGCAGCTCTGCGGTTTCCCGTCTCCCTTTACTTTTAATTCATTCTCAATACAAAACTAATCAGTGTCCATTGAAAAAGGACACAGAACTGTACAAAATTAAAAAAAAAAAATACTGACCACCATCTGCCTTGCCCCTGCACCGCGCAGGCGCAGTTGCTTTCCCAAGGCTGTGCGTGGGAACACCGCGCGGGTGATGCGCGTGACCCGTGTTCCGCAGCTTTCCTGCTGCACACAAGCGCGTGTCCCTCATCTGCCAACGGAACCACTGCATCTGCTGCCCCGCAGCTAGCTTATACGACGAGGCACCCACCGCAAGTACCCTTGAGTCGTACGCACAGTCCCAGGGCCATTGAAGTCTTTTCCGGCCATGCAGAGAATCATGTTTTGGACATCTGTAATCTGGATAGCTATCTCCTTGATACTGGGTGTGAATTATCTCCATCTTTTTCTCCTGAAAATTATGCCACATTGAGCTTGTATGAAAAGGTCCCCGAAAGAGAAATTCCTTGCAATGTTTTAAAATGGATATCAAGTTCTCTTCTGTAGCTCTTTACTGGCAAGCTCCCCTTACAAACATTCCGTTTTCCCTTCTGTCATTCTCTCCTCTTGCTGCTTAATGCTGTCTTCTTCTTCACTGTCACTGGAGCTGCGGAACAGAGGGTCAGGCTTGGAGCCCGCGGAACAAGGAGAGAATGATTGGCAGTGTCTGATCCATGCTTTAGATCAAGAGAGCTATTTATAAAGTCAAATATATTGGTGTAAAATAACTTACAGTAGAAAATGCTAAGTGTACAGTATGAATTTCAGCAAATGTACACAGTAATGTAACCATACTGGCAGTCAAAGAATAGAGGGTTGGACCAGCCCAGTCTCCCCTCTCCCCTGGCCCAGCCCTGGCCAACTGCTGATCTGGTTTCTGTTGAGATAATTATGCTTTTTCCAGAATGTTGCAGAAATGAGACTGTGCAGTATATGTCCATTTGTGTCTGGCTTTTCAAGTAAGCATGATGCTTTTGGGATTCATTTATTATATGTTATAAGTAGATGGTACCTGTTTATTCCTGGGTAGTATTCTATTTTATAGATGTACCCCTGCCCATTCATCACTCTGGATATTTGGATTGTTTATATGTGTTTTGGTTATTACAAATAAAGCTGCTATAAATGTTCACATACTCTTTGTTTACAGATACTTTATCTTGGATAAATAGAGGTGGAGTTCCTGGGTGTGTAGCTGGTATGTTTACCTTTTTAGGAAACTGCAGGCCGGCTGTTTTGGTGCCTACCTGTGATCTTGGTACTCTGGGAGGCTGGGGCAGGCGGATGAAAGGTTCAAGTCAGCCTGAGCGACTTGCAGAGTTAGTGAGATCCTGCCTCAAAATACAAGGGCTGGGCATATAGGTCTTTAAAAAGGGCTGGGCATATAGGTCTTTATGAAAACCCTGGGTTTAATCCCAGGGACCACGGAAGATAGGGAAAGCAGGAAAGAAAAGGAAAAAATACCTGCCACACTATACTGTAGTGGCTGCCCCACTCTGCCTTCTTATCCGCAGCACAGGTTTTTGTGTTTCACCAGGGGGTGGTGGTGGTGGCCTTTTTCATTTTAGCCATCCTATCACATGTACACTAGTGCTTCTTTATTATTCTGATTTACTTTAATTTTTCTGTGTTGTGGAAGATGAGGGGTGGATTTTTTTTTTTTTTTAAATTTGGTACAGGGTCCTGCTATACAGCTCAGACTCATAGTGATCCTCTTATCTTAGCCTCCTCAGCACTGGGATTACGGGTGCCCCCCCACGCCCAGTTTGGGTGGCCAGCTCATTGTGGGGCTGGCAGGGACACGCGGTACTGGGGATCGAACTTAGGTCTTTGTGCTTGCCAGGCAGGTGCTTAGGCCCCTCAGCTATCTCCCCAGCCTGGACTCATTGTTTTTAATGGAAACTATCTAGCACCCTTTGTAAAATGGCTTATCCATTCTTCACTGAATCAGGTTGGCACCTCTGTTGAAGTCATTTGACCTGTCTGTGCGGGTCTATTTTTGGAGGCCCTTCTCAGTCTGTCCTTATCCCAGGGTTGCATCAGCATACACAGTCGAAATTTCAACTCGTGTACTATGACTTTGTGTCCTAGTTTAGAGTTCTTGGGAAGGTATTTCTGAGGGAAAGCAAAAAGCTGATCAACTCGAGCTGTCTGCTGCCTTCCGGCGAAGCCAGAAGTCAGTGTGGAAAAGCTCTCAGAGACGCGACACGGCACGCGGCTCCCCCGGGGCGCTGTGCCCTCAGTCCCGGCTGCTGCGTGCCGGCCACTGCAGCTGGCGGGTCAGAACCGTGGCCCTGCGTCACGGTAGGATTCATTGCGTGCACAGCTGTCTCTCTGGACTCTGCACCCTAAATAGCTGTAAGAAAATTGAGGTATATTAAGAATCAAGTTTGTTAGACATTTAAATCTGGCTCATAAATAAAAGGTTTTTTATATTATTATTACAATCTGGTTTAGTATAAAAATTGCCACTCCATACTCAGAAACCTTAGCACTTGAGAATTCCTTCTTCATATGGGGGAAATGTCCCTGTACCAGGTCACCTCAGGGACTCAGAGTATGGCTTTCTGAGTACATTTGCCAGGCAAATACCTAACAGCTACCATGTGTCAGACATTCATTTCTAAGTGCAGTCACCATTTTCAGGTGCCCCGTTTTCTGTAAGGGACAGAATATAGAGTGTGTTTATAAAAGGGCACCAAGAACTGTCACCATTCCACGTGGCACCAACTTTAGATCAGGCCAACTTCCTTTTTTTCTAAAGAGCTGACACAAACGAGTTCACCGGTCGCAGCTTGGAGGAGCAGAGTCCCAGGTATAAGATCGGTTCCAGAGGCCCTTTCTGAACCGCGTGTTGCTATAAGGCTGCAGATGCAGGCCGGTGGCATCCTGTGTGAATATTCTAACTTTTTTTCCCCATTGAGGATGAAGTTTAAAATTGAAACTAGACTCTAGGTTATGAACTGTACATATTGCTGTAAATAAACCTCTTCAGTGTTTATGCATTTGTTTCTTGTAATATCAGAGCTCTATAGTATGTCTGAAGGATTTGAGTCTAGGTTTAAGTCTTAGATCAGGTGAGTGGAATTAGTACTAAGTTACAATAAATATACATACAAAAAATAGAGTTGTTTGTTTATTTTCCCCGAAACCGGGGATTGAACTCAAGCCCTTGCGCTTGCCAGGGAAGCACTTATTCCACTGGGCCATCTCCCCGGCCCCCCAAAATAGAGTTCTGTTTTAAATTTATTGTATGGTTTTTGTTTGGCTTATTGTATGCTTTTTGTTCTGTCTTAAATTTATTGTATGGTTTTTGTTTGGCTGTTCAGTATACTCTCTGTTAATGCCCTGCAGCCTGGTGATTTCACTCCAGGGGTGTGTTCATTTGCATATATTCCTTGACAAATAAAACTGGTAGAGACTACAGATGACACCCTGAGTGAGACGTGAGTCTTGTTGTTCGGTGGATTCATACTGTTTTTGCACATCTTCAACCAAGATCATACTTAGCCTGCTTGTGACCTCAATGATTTATTAGAAAAGTTTTTGGAAACTTTTGGGAAACTAGGATTCCAATATTTTCTGGAGCTGCTTCTACTTTTTGATACTTTAAGCATCATATCACATAGGAAAAGGGAAAATAAGTGAGCGCACAGTATAGAATAATACAAGTTTGGATTTTGTGAGGGGTGGTTGGCATTCCATCACATTTCCAGTGGCCAGAGACAGCTGATTTTTAAGTCTTCTTTTTTTTAATTGTTTGAAAGCTTGACTAAAGTTTAGTTTACATGATGCATAAAAGTAGTCTCCAGTGGCTCAAATAACTATCATGTTGGGCTTGATGTGATACAAGAACATTTAACTCATACAGAATTTTAAAATTCCAAACCTGTAAGTGTTTGAGAATTTCAGGCTCTTTAATTTAAAGGCAACTATAATATCTGCTTCCTACCACTAATATTTTTATTTTCATGTCCTTATTCACCCAATGAAAATTTACTTCAAGAGAATTCTTCCTTAAAAATTGTCCTTCCACCTTCATAATATTCTATAATCATATTGATTTGATAGGGGCACTTTTGGTTTGGCCATTCAAATTCAAATTACATTTGCACTGTTCTAATATCCAGAATTCTTGTTGATAAACAAGATAAATACTGTTTTGGTTTTTTTTTTCTCTCTGTCTCTCAGTTTAGGAACATGAAATTATTCCTAAATAGCATCAACTGTTTGCAAAAATAGATCTTCCAAATGTCTGTTTGAAACAGTGAGCATTTTTTGGGGGGTATATCATTGACATCAAGAAGCTTCATATAGAAAATGAAAGCAAAAAAAAAATAAAATGAGTAAAAGGATTTCTCATCTCAAGTAAGTTGTGTTCAGATGCCAGGTTTTAACATAAGATGTGGGATTTTATACCTAACATGGAGGACATGCAATGCGTCAGATTCTAACTTCATAACAAAGCCGAGATGTAGGGCAACCATTCTTCTTTTCTTGTTTTAAGTATGAATTGGGAATGAAGATTTCAGAAGCACTGTATTCCCTAACTCAAACCTGAAAAACCTGGTGTTAGTTTTGGGTGATTTCCAGTGACCCTCTGCCTCCCTTCTTCCTGCCCCCTGTGTAGATTTGGAACCGGGCAGCCATTTTTGTTTTTGGAAGGGAAAGGAGACAGATATAATGAATGACTTTTATTGTGCAATATTTCAAACTCTCTTGAATACATTCGAATGGGATGGAAACTGTTCTGCCCTATGTCATAGCCAAAACAAACAAAACATATTCCCTAAACCTGGATGTGTGTTTCTCTCAAACTGGCAGTAGAGTTCAGCTCTCAAACAAGAATTTGGTTTGACAATTTTTAGCCCTTGTTCAACGAAATATTAGGATAGGTCACAGCCAAAGCAAATACCATGGGGAAAAATTAATGTGCTTATTTACAGCTTACAGGTGGCATTTTTTTTTTTTTTGGTTTTTTGTTTTTGTTTTTTCTTAAAAATGAGAGATCTGTCTTAAGGAATTGCATTTGTGGTAATACTTTTAAATAGACTACTCTTTTTGCCAGTATTTTAGAAGTGAATTCTGATAATAGTAACTGAATGTAAATACATTCTACAGAGATCCCTGAAGAGTGATAAATGGCTGAATTTAAGTATTTAAACATTTAGAGGCCATGAAGAATCTGAGAATTCTAGGACTATCAGACTTAGCAAATATGCACCAGCCCCCCGCCCCTTGATAGTAGCTGCCTATGTCTCCCTGCAAGAATCCACTCTGCGAAACATCAATGGCTTCTTTATAATCCAGGCTTCAACATTGCCGGCCCCAGCCAATCCCACTTCGGTTGTTAAGTATCCCCCCCACCTCGCACCTATGGGAGAGAAAATACGTGATCAGGGTCATTCATTTTGTAACGCACCATAACCCAGGCAGGATAGGTACATTATTAATCACAATGGTGGCTTTGAGTTTTTTGGTGTGGTTACCTGTGAACAATGGGCTCTTGGTGTATGTCTTTTGTGTGTGTGTGTGTGTGTGTGTGTGTGTGTGTGTGTGTG
>NDGN011335772.1:8742-19242 GCA_002564285.1 Tympanoctomys barrerae | reverse complement strand
TGTGTGTGTGTGTGTGTGTGTGTGTGTGTGTATTTAGTGCAGAGTCTACAGGGTCTCACTACACAGAACAGACTCCTAGTGATCCTCCTTTTTTCAGCCTCCCAAGCACTGGGATTACAGACTTGCACCCCCATGCTCAGTCTCAATCATTGTGTCAGCGTGCCCTGGGGGTATTCCACGAATCAAACCCCTGTCTCTTAAGCAGGCACTTTAAGCCACTGAGCTATCTGGCCAGCCCTAATGCTTTTAGCAACTGAATTCCTTAGTTTCCTATTACACCCTACTTTCTGAGCTAAATTAATGTACCTTTAGTAGAATAAATGCAATTCTCAGTAAAGTGTGAATTTTGCATTACAATTTCTTTAGGGAAAGAAATTTCTGTATAAACAGAGGAAAGGGAAAGAGAAATGCTGAATTTTGTAGAAAAGGCTGTAGATTCTAAAGCCATTTTATTTTATGTTAATGAAAGTTAAATCATAATTGTATTATAATTTTTTAATAAATTCTACAGTACACTTTTTCAGAGAAGTTTCCTTAAAAGGAAAACAACTTCCTTTTGATTTCAGTGCTATTTGAATATCACCCTATTGTGAAAAACACCCCTCACCCTTCACCAGAAGTAAAGCAGGCCTTCTTTGTCCCTAATTCAGGATGTTAGACTTCAGTTGGAAGGACACTTGAATAATAAATTTGTGGTTGCTGAGGTCGTATAGACCTAGTAGGAATAAAGCTTCCTCCTGGACCAGGGATGAATGTGAAATTTATTTTGTACCTCGGACTCGAGTTTCTGATTTTCCAGCATTCAGGGCCTCTGTGTTCCACTCTGGTGACCAGTGACACATAGTCTGTGGCAACCTGGATAGGATCTAAGACTCTCTGCTAGCAAAGGTTCAGATCCAGGTTTCCAGGACCTTCTGTGCAGAACGTTTCAGCACCCTGACTGCACTAGGTGCATCCGAAGTGGCGCTGTGCTGTGTCTCTGGGGGAAAATCGTTTCCCTCTTCATCACTTTTCATTATTAATGAAAAACAAAAAGAAAAGCAGTTATAGGTGTACGCAATTTGTATCCTTTGTGGGGGATTCTGATCATCCTCATTTAACTGCTTATCCTCTGAACCACTCTTTCTGAGACATATCTGGAAATGGTCTAATCAATTTCAGAAGTGATCCCAGGATCAGGCCTGGTGCTCTGGAGGTCTTTGATAAGCAAGAGATCTGGCCTCACAGTTCCTCTTGGTCTTTAACAAACTTTTACCAGTGAATGTGATTTCAGCGTGCATTTTAATGAACAACCTAAATTTATTCTATCTGTTCTGTCCTGTCCTGTCCTGCCCTGTCCTATCCAATCCTATCCTATTATTTACCTTCTATTTATCATCATCATCATCTATATCTGTCTAAATATCATCTATTTATTGACCACCTATCATCTACTTTGAGCCTTGAGCACATGTCCATGCAAACAGCAAACATAAAACCTATGCGGTTCATGTAAGCACAATCCCTGCTCTCCAAGTTCTTCATTACGAGCTGTGCACTAAAGTCACATCAGTCGGCACTCACACTCTCTCTTGTTCCTACTTTCCTTGGCGCATCACCCCTCTGTGGATTTTCCCTGGGTCCTGTGGGCCGATTCTGAGGAATCGCACATCTTGGAGCCAAATGCGAGTCCTCAGCTGAGCAGCAGCAGTGAGCTCAGCTTGGCTTCTGAGAAACTGCCTTCTCAAGTTCCTTTGGCAGCTTCCAGCTTCCTTGCGGCTGGCTGCTGGACAGTGAAGGAAGATCCCACAGCTGGAGGTCTGCGGTCATTCTCACTAAAAATCCTCTAAGAGTTAATAGCCCCAAGGGAGATCCAGGCCCAGAGCAGAACTCAGTGCTGGCTTAAAAGGGCCCTGTAGCACAGTGCTGGTTGCTGGCAGTGGTTGTTCACCTGCGGCCATTGGCTTTCTGCTTGTCCTCCAGAAGCTCTCTGTCTAGACGTGCAAGGCCTCCTGGAGAGCTGGGGAGTGAGAGTCACAGCTACCCCCAGATGCCAGGAAACCTTGGTGAGTGTGGTGCAGTGCTGGGGGCCTGAAGTGTGAGGGCAGGCGTGTGATTTTGTGTGGGTCAGTGCCTAAACTACTGGCTCTGGATTTTGGCTCATGATTGGGGATAAAGTTCAAGCTAAGCTCACATTGAAAAGGACATTAGAGAAGTGGCATTCCTAGTGCATCTGCGAGACCAGCAGCATCTCCCTCCGCTGCATATGTGTTAGAAATGCATGTCCATGGGCCCCAGCCCAGACCTGCTGGACCGGAATCTCTGGGAATGGGAATGAAACACATGTATTTTACTAGGTGCTCTATGAAATTTTCATGCAGCTACAACTGTGTGTGGCAGTTGCCAGCATTTTTGCCACTTCTGCAAATCCATGGTACTACAAGGTACTATGTTAGATTTCACTGATTAGTCTAAATTCTCATCTTCAAACCTGTTTGAGTTCTACTGAAATGAATGACTTAGTCTCAGAGAGCCACTATAAAGTTCATATTATTGGGTGGTCTCAAGCCTTATCCTTTAACATGGAATAATTCACTTGATTAACTAATTATTGTCTTGGAAGATAATAGGGACAGGAAGAGACCAGAATAATAGAACTAGAGCTTTAGAAAGACAGTGTAGGGTGGTGAGAAATATCATCTTTTCAATCAGAGACTGAAAATCTTTGCTTACGATACACTCTTTAAGCTTCAGTTTTTTCATTTGTAGTAGGACGTAAGTATAACTACCTTATAGAACTACAGTTAAAATTGAGGTTGTTGTGTACAATGTTTTCCACACAGTGAATATATTGAATGTATGCTAGCAAAAGTTATAATAGACAAGCCAATGTCTAGTGAATGAATGGAAGTGGGTTAAATGCTTTTCCATCTGGATGTAAGGTTCCTAAGATTAGGCTGGAAGTCGTGTTGTGGGGTAAAGGGAGAGTCAGCGAAATTGCTGCTCTAGCGGTGACATATGGAGGTGGCAGCGCTGAGCCTGGCAGGTCATGGAAGCTGGGTGGGGGCTTGTTATAATCAAGTGTTGTAAGATACGCAGAGATACAAGTGACTGTCATGAAGAGGCTTTATGCTCTCAGATCCTTGTGACTAGAAGGCACAGTACCCTGTCCTCTGGACAGGCACCACACTGGGAAGTACCAGGTGAATTAATAAAGGAAATATGGTATTTGTACATAATGAAATATTACTCAGCTATAAAGAACAAGGGAATAATGTCATGATCATCATGTTTTATCCAGGAAGATGGATAAAACTCAAACATAATGCTAAATATAATATGTCAGACTCAGAAAGTTAACTAGCACTTGTTTCCCCTTCATATGAGAAGCCTAAAATATACACAAGAATAAAACAAAAGATATATGATAGGAAACTAGAAGGTAGACTGTTGGAGATGGAGAAGGGGATTGGAGGAAGAAAGGGGAAAGGAAAGGAAAATAAAGAAACTAGAAAGGGTCAAGATATGCTACATGCCAGTTTCCCAAAATGAACATTACAAACATGCGCTGATAAGATAAATGGATGAATGAATGAAGATCACACACTTGTAAATAGCACAAAGGTCAAGAAAATATTGCAAAAGAAAATTGAAAGATATCTTAAGAATAAATAAAAGTAACAATTTAAAAATGCATTCTGTAAAAATTCCATAAAATATATTATGAGCTTCAACCTGGTAGTTGATCTAGTCATGAGAAACCTCATTTAATCCTCAAGAAATCTAACCATAACTGGAATTCTTAAAACTCTTCCCAAAGTATCAGGCATGAAAATATGAACTCCTTCCTGCTATGCTGAAATCTAAACTTTCTCCCACTTTGAGAAGTTTTTATATAAATCAGCCATATCTAGTAGTTTCTTTCACTATCAGGCAGATGTACTTAATGTTTCTGGTATCAGTGTTTTTCACAGTGTGTGTGGCTCAGAAGTGAGTCATACAAACAGTTCTGAGTTAGACTGTATTTTCTTTAAAAAAAGATATCAAAAATAATTCTCCATTTAAAAGAGCTACAATGACAGAGTGGATAAAAAACAAAACTCAACTATACATTGCTTATAAGAAGTTATTTCACTTCTATGGATACAGATAGGAAGTGAAGTAATGGGTGAAGTAGTCCATGCAAATAGAATCCACAAGAAAGCAGAAGGCCAGGGAGATAGCTCAGTAGAAGAAGCTCCTGCCTGGTAAGCACAAGGTCCTGAGTTCAATCCCTGGTACAAAAAAAAAAAAAGTAGGAGTGACTGTATTTCTATCAGATAAAGTAGACTTTAAAATTGGAAGTACTAAAAAGAAGACAAGGAATGTCATTATAAAATGGTAATGGACTAAATTCAGCAAGAGGAAATAACAGTTTTAAATATACAACCACTATTGAAGCATTAAATCTATAAAGCAAATGGTAATAGACCTAAAGGGAAATAGAGACTCTAATAAAATAGCAGGGTATGTAACAACCCATCCCAGCAATGGATGGGTTATCCACACAAAAGCTTCTACAAAGAAATAGCAGAATTGAACTATATCCTGGGCCGATTGGACCTAACAGACACCTATAGAACATGCCATGTAGCAGGTGCAGAGTGCAAATTCTTCTCATCAGCAAATGGGATATTGTCTCCAGACTATATGATTGACCACAAAAGATGCCAGAATTTAAAAAATTGAAATGGTACAGATTCTGTCTGATCACAATGGAACAAAACTAGAAATTAGCAACAGAAAAATTGTGAAGCATCCAAATAGATAAACAGATAAAACAATTTATTTTGGAATAACCAATGATTAAGGAAGAAATCAAGAACACATTTTAAAAATGTGAAATGCATGAAACTGAAGATACAACCTATCAAAATCTATGGGATGCAGCAAACATTGTAAGAAGGGGGTTTATAACAATTCATGCCATATGAAAAGGGTAGGTATAGCTGAAATAACCTGTCATGAGGATTCAGGGAATTATAAAAGCAAGCACAAACTGAACTCCAGGCTGGTAGAAGATAGGAATAAGTATCAGAGGAGAAATAAATGAAGACCAAAACAATAGACAAACAAGCAAACAACTGATACAAAAGATTAGTGACATAAAGAGCTGGTCCTTGCCTTGAATGTGTTGGGTAAGTGCTGTACTGCTGGGGTCCATCTTGAGGTAATTCTTGTTAAAGTTACAAGGTCTATTGTCTAGATGATTGTTACTAATTTCGTATATGGGTGTTCACTTGTTCTAGCCCATTTAAAAACCTCTTTTCTCACTGTTTTGTTTGTGTTCCTCCTCAAATAGCCTACATTTATGTGGGTCTAGTTGTGGGATCTTCATCCTGTTTGATCTAGTTGTCTATTCTTTTGCCTGTTCTATGCTGTCTTGATTACTTAGCTTTATTGAAAATATTGAAGTTGGGCAGTGTCTGTCCTTTCTCTTCATTGTGCTCTTTTAAAATTGTATTGGCTACCCTGAATTTTTTGCTTTTTCATATAAACCTTAGAGTCCATTTGTTGAGGTTAAAAAATAACTTGCTGAGAACACTTCTCTATTTCTAATGGATTTTTTAAAAAAGTGATTGTTGCTTTTTTTTCTGTCTACTTTTAAGATTTTGCTCTTGTGTTGGACTTCTGGTATGTCGACTGATGTGGAGAGACTTTTTTCTGGTCAAGGCTATTTGGGTCTCTATATACATGAGTTATTTGTATGTTAAATTATTTTACCTTATTTGAAAAGCTTTCAGCTAT
This sequence comes from Tympanoctomys barrerae, assembly GCA_002564285.1. Taxonomy (NCBI): domain Eukaryota; kingdom Metazoa; phylum Chordata; class Mammalia; order Rodentia; family Octodontidae; genus Tympanoctomys; species Tympanoctomys barrerae. The sequence continues at coordinate 13,476 of NDGN011335772.1, read as the reverse complement.
TTTTTCAGTGAGTAAAAATTCTAATCTCCTGAATTTCTAATTGTAGCCCTCTTATGGCCTATAATTTTTTTCTCTATTTGCCATTCATGTTTTAAATAATTTAGCTTTTCTATCATTTGTAAGTGTTTTCTTTAGACTTGCAAATGACTTTGCTTCATTGGATTTGAATTTGTGGGAATAGAGTTGTTTATAATATTCCTTTATTATTTTTTATTTTATTCTATTCTATTTTATTATATATTTATTACAGGGTCTACAGGGCCTCGTTACACAGATTGGACCTGTAGTGATCCCCTATTTTCAACCTCCGAAGTGCTAGGATTAAAGGAACACACCACCACACCCAGTCTGAGTCAGCGTCTCAGTGGGCCCAGCACAGCACACTGGGGATTGAACCCTGGTTCCTGCATCTGCCTATACAGGTGTTTTAATCCACTGAGCTATCTGACTAGGACCTTTTATTATTATTTTAATGTCTCTTGGCCTTGTAGTGACATCTTCTCTTTCATTTCTGATATTAGTAATTTTTTGTTAGTTTGGCTAGAGATTAATCAGTTATTGATATTTCCAAAGGAATATCTTTTAGTTTCATAATATTTTTGTGTTGATTTTTTTGTTTTTGTTTTTGTTTTTGGCAGAACTGGGGATTGAACTCAGGTCCTTGCACTTGTCAGACAAGCACTTATTTTACTGAGCTATCTCCCCAGCCCCTTTGTGTTGATTTTTAATGTATGATTTCATTGGTTTCTGCTCTAATCTTTTATTCTTCTTTGGGCTTTCTTTCCTCAATTCTTAAGATGAAAGTGCAGAGCATTTATTTTTCTTCTTTTTAAAGAAAAATATATGTACTCAATGCTGTACATTTCATCTAAGTAATACTTTTGCTATATCTTATAAATTTCAAAAAGGTTGTGTTTAGATAGTTGAAAATATTTTTAAAATTCCTCTTTAGCTTCCTTTGACCCATGAGTTGTTTAGAAGAAGTATATTGTTTTATCTCCACATATTTTGAGATTTTCCAGCTATCTTTCTAGTATTAATTTCTTGTTTAATTGTACTGTGGTCTGTGAGTAGATGCAATATGAGTGCTCTTCTTTGATATTTGTTAAGTTGTATTTTATGGCCCAGAACAGGGTCTATTTTAGTGAATGTTCCATATAAGCTTCAGAATAAAAATGTATTCTGTTGTTGGATGAAGTAGGTGATAGATGTCTATTTTATCCACCTGACTGATGTTGTTGAGTTCAATTATGTCCTTATGTATTTTTAGCTGTTATATCTATTTGCTTCTGATAGAGAAAAATTGAACTCCAGGTAAGGTAGAGAATTTATGTATTTATCCTTGAAATTCTATCAGGTTTTGTGTTACATAGTTTGATACTGTTGTCGGGCATGTACTTATTAAGGATGGTTTGTATTCTTTGAGGTTTGACTACTTTTAAACTGTGTGATGCTGTTCACTGTCCCTGAAAAGTTACCTTGCTTTGAGGTCTCACCTGTCAGAGATTAATGTTATTCTCACTTTCTTTTGATTGATGTTAGTTTGGTGTGCATTTCTCTGACCACTTACTTTTAGCTTAAATGAATGTTTACAGTTAAAGTGGGTTTCTTGTAGACGACACATATTTGTCTTTTAATTGCATATTTAGATGATTGATGCTTAAAGTAAGTATTAATAGAGCTGAATTAATACTTGCCATATATAGTACTGTTTTCTCCTTTTGACTGCTTTTCTTCCAATTTTTGCCTTCTTTTTCTGCCTTTTGTGGCTTCGATTGAGCATTTTTCTTTCATTTTTTTTCTTAGTGTATCCATGTGTTTGTGTATGTATTGTTTTGAGTGATTATCCTAGAGTTGACAATATGCATGTACAGCTGATCTAAGCCTAGTTTTATGTAGCACTGTGTCATTTCATAGGTAAAGCAAGCATCATGTAACAACAGAATAATCCTAATTCCTTTTTCTGGTCCAGTTCAAATCTTCTCATGATATCAATACAGTATAAACCTTTCTTGGTAAAGTGGGAAGATTTGAGATGATAGGAAGCATTATGTAGACCTTTATTTAGGTATCTGTCTTTAGTGACCTGAGAACTTCCCCAAGTGCTTCTCATTCCCCTTGTCCTCTCTCTTAGGTGAGACAAAATAGCTAAAGAGGGGCAGGAGTAGAATCTTTGCCTTTCCCCAGGTCAGCTTGGTTCTGATAAATCCAAGTTGATTCAGCTCCGGTAAAATAGTTTCTGTCGAGGTCAGACTTAACAGCATGCTGTGATGTGTTTAAAATGATATTTTTGAATTCCTGTCATTTGGCTTAGTGAAATTCTGTATCATTTATATTTCTTGTGTTCTTTTTAAAAATTAAAAAATGATGTTTTGTCCCTTCACCTTGCTGATGCATGAGTGAATTTGTCCTGGATCTTCACTGCAAGGATTTGGTAGAGTTCCTTGAGATGAAATTTCCCCAGTGTGGTGTCTCTCCTCTGATGGCTCCCACTGGGCTTTCACCTTTCAGGTTGCCCATACTCACCCTCCAGCAATTTGTCAGTTATAGTGGAAGTTCCTCAACCTCAGAACTGGTTCCTGCAGAGGTATCAGCTCATGAGTTTCTTTCCAGAAACTTGTGACTTTCTGTGTCCTCTTGTCTACTTGTCTAGGGATAGCAGATTACCTGCGGTTCAAAAAGTTAATTTTCAACGTGCTCAGTTTTAAGTTTAATTTTAGGGCAGAAGAATCACTTCCAAGTTACCTCACGCCAGCCTAAAAAGCAGAAGTCAGGGTACTTTTAAAAGAGAAACATGATATTATTAATTATTACATTAGAATCAGTTGCCAATTGTTATTGTCTTAGGAAAATATGTCCTACATTTGTGATTTTTTTCAATTTTTAATGTTTGATTTACCCAGGAAAAGATAATTTTAAATACAAGATTGAACTAAAACTATTGTCTACATTGAATCTTAGAAATAAAAACCTGCTTTAAGAAATTGGTATCATATATAACATACTTAAGTTTGCTTTTACCCCTAGTCCCTATATGTACTTAATTAAATTTAGAGAGCAATTACTTGCTTTGTGTTGTACTACGACAACCACGTAGTGGCAAACTTTCTCCGAAACTTACACTAAAGATAGTATGACCAAACATATAAACAGAAACAAACAATACATCAGATAAAATGTATACCTGAGTTGTTAGAAAAAAACAGTGTTGTAGACTCCCTGGAGTGAATGGGAACTTGGAAGGTGGATGTGGCTGTAGTAGTCAGGGGGCAGACAGGCCAAGTGCTGAAGTATAGTTAGCATTTGAATTTATATATAAGAACTGTTCAGGCTCCTGGCAGAGGAAGAAAAGTGTGTTGTAAGCTCCTGAGGGACCAAGGACCAGAGAGTTAGGATCTGCTGAGTTGCAGCAGGAAGGAACCATCATAGAGGCTCAGTGCTGGACATCCCAACTGGCCTGGCATCCTTAAGGGCTGTCAAGTGCATATTGGTCATGATTCTCTTTCCTGTGAATTTAATGAATCCTGATTCAGTGAACTTAGTCATGAAATAGGAATCATCTGAAAAAAATCTAGGGTTGGTTAGAGTGATGAAGGAGTTTAGCTGGTGTCATCATAGGTATGTCTTTCTTGATCTTGAGGTTCACTTTCATGACAGAAAGATGATTCCAGAAGCTGTAGGTTTATATCCCATCAGGGTATCCATAAAACTTCTTCCCAACAGGCCTAGCAGAAACCTATCTATTGCTAATGCTCACCTAATCAAACACTGACCAATTGTGGTGAGTGTGGCAATGCTGGTTTGGCTGGTCCTTCCTGGCATAAAGGTAAGGTCCTGATTCCAGCAACTACACAGATTGAAAGTGGGGAAAATGATACTTCAAAAGAAATAACTGAGCCAGCAAAATTAACAAATGTCTCTTAAAAGATGCTTCATATACGTGATCTTACGTAAACATCTCAACAACACAGTACTATAGTCATTTTTTTATTTTTATGTGGTACTAGGAGATTGAACTGTGGACCTTTGCACTGAGTTATCTCCCCAAATTTCTTTTCTCTTGGTGATACTTGGGATTGAACTCAGGGTCTTGGCAAAGAGCTATCCAGACCCTGTCCTCTTAATTTTTTTACTTGAAAACAAGTCTCACTAAGTGGCTAGGTAGCCTAGGCTGGACCCCCAATTTGTAATCCTCTTGCCTCAGCCTCTCAGAATTCTGGGACTGCAGGCATGTGCCATAGTATCATGCTATAGTCATTTTTGATCCTGATTTTCAGATAAAGCTTTGAGATCAAGAATTCTTTCTTTATGGGACTATACCTCAGTGTTTTCCCTAGAGAGCTTGCTTGGACTCTTCAGGTAGACCTACCTCAGGGGCTCTCAACCCTGGCTGCATATCAGAATTGTGGAGTGCTTTAAAAATCTCAAAGTTCTGGGGCCAGGGAGATGGCTCAGCAGAATAAGTGCTTCCCTGGCAAGTGCAAGGGCCTGAATTCAATCCCCGGTTCTGCAAAATAAAATAAAATAAATAAAAAATAAAAAATCCCAAAGTTCAGACCATTCTGGGAGTGAGACCAGGCTTCAGTATTTTTTGTAATAGCTCTCTCCACTGGGAAGCCATGGTTGACAATCAACTCTAGAGCTTGTTCCCTCATATATATATATATATGAGAAATAAATATGAATGAGACAGTTTCACAGCTGATTAATAGGACAGTTTTGATAATCAATACA
>NDGN011335761.1:0-10816 GCA_002564285.1 Tympanoctomys barrerae | reverse complement strand
AGCGCACTGTGAAGCATGTAAAGGAAGGATGGAGACGCAGCACTCTCTCAAGTTAGAGGCTGCAGTCTATTTGAGAAGGCAACGAAAGCAACACAAGTGAAAGACAATTCTAAGTTGGGTGCTATGAATGGCAACTCCAAAGCTTTGCGGTAGTGGTAAAGGCACGTGGGGTCTGGAGATTATTACTGAAACTTCTGGGAGGGCCAGCAAGATAGCTCAGTGGACTAATGCGCTTGTTTAGGCAAGCTTGGGAAAGTGCAGGGACCTCAGTTCGATCCCCGGCACCCCACGCCCCCAGGGCAGGCTGAGCTTCCAACGTCCACGAACAGTGCTGCACACCTGTAATCCCAGCCCTGGGGAGGCTGAAAACAGGAGGATCACTACAAGTCCGAGCTCCATAGTGAGACCATGTAACAGCAAAATTCAATAAATAAATAAACACTGAAACTAATATATTATAAAATAGCCAAGATTTGGCTAAATTGTGGCATTCATCTATGGAACATCTGATGCCATGAGCCAAGGGGTGATGTTGGGCTGCAGGGGAGAGAGGAGAGGAGGTTGGCTGGGGAGGAAAAAGCAATGGCCCAACTCCCACCCTCTCTCTACTCGGGACTGGTCTTCTGTGCTCTTCTCACTGCTTTTACTGCACTGAACCATCAACACCTGCGTCATCCATCCATCCCTCACCAGATCTTAGAGAACAGGGCTGCACCTTCTGATCTTTTGTTCCAAATGTTTAAAGCAGTGCAGAGTGCCTATTAGGTGCTCAGTAAATTCTTGGGAAATGGATGGATGGATGGATGGATAGATATTGGAGGAAAAATAAGTGGTAGACTAAGAAATCAGAGCTAGATTGGCACAAGGGCAGGAAAAGTGTTGAATGAGATACTACAGTAAAAGTTCTTGGTTGAGTTTGTAAGCAGGACAAAAGTAGTATTTAAAAATGGATTAGGAGGGGGCCATCCAGATAGCTCAGGAGAGTAAAGCACCTGCTTAGGCAGAGCACAGGGACAGGGGTTTGATCTCTGGCAGCACAGGCTGTGCTGGCCCTGCCCCTGGGGCACGCTGAGCATTGATTGAGACTGGGTGTGATGGGGAGCGCCTGTAATCCCAGTGTTTGGGAGGCTGGAAACAGGAGGATTACTATGAGTCTGATCTATGTAGTAAGACCCTGTACACCCTTTACTAAATACATTAAAAAGAAAATTTTAAAAAATGGATTAGGACAGTGGGAGCCTGGGAGAATGGAGCTGATAGAAGTAACAACAGAGAAGAATGAAAGATGGAGAGTCAGCAGGGAAAGTGACAGTTTTTGGGACAAAGTCTGATCAGAATGGGAGTCCTACAAATACAGAGAAAAGGATATTACTTTAGGGAATAATGAACTTAGTTTTAAACAAGGTGAAGGATTTTAACATGAGTTTAAATGCTTATGTGGGGGTCAGGGAGATGGCTCAGTATAATAAGCGCTTGCCTGGCAAGCAGTGGGTCCTGAGTTTAATCTCTGGTCCCACAAAGAGAGAGAGAGAGAGAGAGAGAGAGAGAGAGAGAGAGAGAGAGAGAGAGGAAAAAACAATGCTAATGTGGAGTGGCAAGTGTTAAGAGGAGCTGGGAGGGTGGTTTTCAGTATTTGAAAGGGGTTCACAGAAAGGATTTGGGTGGCTGGGGAGACTTAAGCTTCTGCCCGTTGGAGTCAGAGGCTGGATGTGTTGGGGCTGAACTGTTGTCTCACAAACTCTAGAGCTTACGATTCTGCCTTGCAGCTACAGGAAATATTTGAGATATGAAATGATCCACCTGATTGAATTCACCACGAGATTTCCTAAGGCCTTGGTGTGCGATTTCAATCTCCAATTAATCAAATTAAATTAATTTTTTAAGTGTCTCGATGGTAGTGGGTGATTCTCAGATAAAAATTTTTGTCCTAGTTGAGTTGACCTTCTCATTCGCATGCATGCACACACACATGCATGCACATGCACACATTTCTAGCGATACTGGATGGTTTTATATTAGCAGAGGATTCTTGCATTCTGCATACAGCTGAAATAATGGTTAGTGCTCTTATCAGAGTCTGCTACACCTGCCCTCCGACAAGACACTCAAACCACAGTGACCTCGATTCCCCTAAAGCTAAGCTCAAAGCCTGACTCAGAGCTCTGGACATCATTCACTTCCGGTCACAAAGCCACCCCCTTTGTGAACTCACAACGAAACCAGACATAAATACCTCCTCTCCATTTGCCTCAAATAACTCGCTGGATGGCGAACTCTGTATTATATGAGATACTTGCAGATTATTATTTTTGGAAACAGTAAGTTTCCAAAAATAAAAAAGCACAAGCATTTCCTCCACTTACATTTATTTGTTATGATGTTGCAGGCCGGAGCAGAAACCCTATCATCCTGAGGTTATAGAACGTGAATGAAGCCTGGTCTTGCCCATTTTCCTAAGCATCGTGGAGCATAGTTGGCTCAGAATCCTACAGTCAACTTGGCATATTTACACAGCTCAGCCCCACATGAGTGTGACAGTTTCCCCTACTGACAAATAGCATAATTAGGCCATATATATATATATATATATATATATATATTTTTTTTTAAATGGAACTGGGGATTGAACTCAGGCCCTTGAGCTTGCCACTGAGCCATCTCCACGGCCCCTAGGCCCAATATCTTAAGTGAACGTATTAGCTCGGGCTTTTAACAGCGTGCGAGCCGTAGCTTCTGCTGTAGCAGCCTGATCGCGTGTGGGAGCCCTCCAGCTTCTCGTGAACACAGGCGCTGCTTGTCCACCCTCAGATAAAGCTTGAAATGATTGTATTTATATCGTCCTTGTTAGTCATGCAGTCTGTGTGCAAACAAAATAACATTATTCTTATCTCCTTGGAAAGTTTAATTCATTAGCAATTAAAAGCTGGGGCAGGAAAAGGACCAGGCACCAGAAAGAGAGGCCTTTCCTAGCCCAGCACCTCCCCACAGAGCCATTTTGGGGATGACTCTTGCTGATAGAGTAACCACCACGTTTTCTGGAGTGCTGTACGACCTTGTTTTTAATAAATAGTTTACCCGTGTAAGGATTAGCCCACTGTAATTAAATAAGATAATGTAGCCAACAATCGTTTCAAAAGCGCCCTGTTGAAACTTGCTGTCCGCAGGCTCTTGCCAGCACCCATTTCTGACTCCTGCTGCTTGTCCCCTCCCCTGTCTGCTTGTCCTTAAGGGAGGTTGCCTCTGGGCCAGGCTGCTTTGTGGGAAACAGCTCCTAGGAGCAAAGTGACTGATCCTAGCAGCTGAGAGAGCGAGTTCTGTTCAGACCCCAGATGGTTCTGTCCAGTTGCTTTACTCTCTTAAGGTCAGAGCACTTAAGAATAGCAACCTGGATTGCCCTGCCCAGAAGTCACGCTCCCGGCAAGACGTTCGTCATGGGGGAGCTGCAGGCCTCTGTGAGTGGAGGAACCTTCTGTACTTTCTGTTCAACCTCCTTGCAACTCTAAAACAGCTCTAGAAAATAGTCAACTATTAAAAAGAAGACAGAAAAGTCAGGCTCAGTCCTTGGTTCTAGGGTGTGAGGGGCCAAGATTTATTTTTAAAAGGTGTTTCTTTTTTCTGTTAAGAGACTGAATGGGGGGAAGCTCTGAGATTTGGAGAGTTACAGCCACAATGGAGAATCAGGAACAAAATATTCCGTTTCTCCATGTACAAGCAGCACCCAAGCGCTGGTAGAGGCGAGGGGGTTCTGTACCCAAATGGGGGTCTCTACATTCCACAACAGGTGCATTTTGCTTGAATCTGTAGCCAGTAACGTACCTGACATTACATGGGTCAACTTGTTACTTAAATATTTTGCTTTTAGTTGCTTACTTGATATAGGTCAGCTTCTGCATTGTAGAAAAAAATTTGTACTAAAATAATCAACAGTTTTTGAAATAGTTTGGCTCTAAAAGAAATAACATTAATATAGCAGTAATCTCTTTTAGGGTTAGTGAAGACTTGAGTATGAGGCAGTAGAAACTTTGCCCCCTTCTAAGTAGGTACAAAAGAGTTAAATCATAAGGCCCCAGCAAGGCAGGTAGTGCAAGTTCTAATCCTAGTTGCAGGCCCTGTGGGTGAGAGGAAGAGATATTTGATAGTCAAAGGCAGAAAGTAAATATAGAGTAAATTACTTCCATGTAATTGGGGAGATTATTTCAAGTAGATTGCAACTTGGAAATGGACCACTTCTTCTCGAAACCCAGGGTGACTTGTAAATCTCCCATCCTGGCTTCAAGGTGGCACCAGGGGAAGGAGCAATTCTTGGCTTTCAAGGGCTGCTACAGCTGACAAATTTCATAAGGTCAAAGCTAAACATCCTTAATACTCGTGTTACTCAGATCCGTGCAGTAGTTATTAGGAACGGAAATACGCAGAGACAAGAAATGTATCCAACAGGAAGATACCACCTTAAAAGATGTAGCTCTAGGCACTACTAGGTAGAAAAGAAAACTTTTGACAATTAATAGACTGTCCCTCATTTAAGGAAATAGTCAATTTGATCTGAAATGGAGTGGAAAAGCCTGGGAGGGAATCTGTGTGAGACAACTATAAGAATGGTTATACATTTTACATAATGAGTCAATTTTTCCCAGAACTTCTTTTCTCGGGTTCAGGAATTCTTCCTTAATACCAGGATGGAAGCCTCAGCCCTTTGCATCTAACCATCTTTGCAACATGTGCCTGCCTCTTCTTCCTAAATATGAAGATTCTAGAACCAGAGAAGCTTCTTGCCTTTGCCCCATTTCTCCCCTCTCTGAGTCTGGACAAGTTGCCTTCCTTTGCCTTATTTTCTTATTTGTAAAATGGGCGTAAGATGGCACCTTCTTGGCAGGGCGAATACTGTGAGAACGCAGTGAGGAAGGGCCTGTGAAGCACGGGGCCCCAAGCTCTTCTGTGAGGGCTGTGATAACCACACACAATACATTATTTCTCACGTGACATGCTGCTTAGCTGTCCTATGTTTCTTTAAATTTGTTCAGGGTTGTGCCCCCAGAGTGGAGCAAAACATTCCAGATAGGGCCTGAGTACAAAGTAGACTACTAGCTCATTTGGTCTAAGTTTTAACTTTGATTGCTTCAATCTAAGATGAGGTAGTTGTTCTATTTCTGGCTCTGTGGAGGTTTAGGGTAGGAATGACTAATGCAGCGAAATTACTCAGGAAAATCTCCCCTTCTTTTGTACTTTAGTATTTTGTTTTAGACTTTAGTGCGGGATCTTAGATTTATTTCATTATGCGTGATCTTTCTGAAGTTATTTTCTCTTTCAAACTTTTGCATTCCGTTCATCTATTCCTTCATGGTGGAAACTATAAAATGGGTGTATCATAGGGAGGCACAGTACTATTTGTCTTTTTTTTTTTTTTCCCAGTACTAGGAATTGAACTCAGGACCCTGTGCGTGCAAGGCAGGCACTTATTCTACTGAGCTATCTCCCCAGCTCCTATTTGTCATGTTTTGAGATTAAAAAAAAAAATTCTTTGGAGTTTCAGCAAGCCACCATTTGCTAGGGATATAGCTCAGTGGCACAGTGCCTGCCCAGCAATCACAAGGTTCTGAGTTCAATTCCCAGTAAAAAGAAAAAAAAAAGGCACCATTTTTATACCTTTGTCTAAATTGTTCTGGATGCATTTCGACAACACAGAGGTAAGGGTACAGCCAAAAAGATGGTTTTAGAAACTTCCTTCCTGGCTGACCAACACCCTTTAGGCATTGCAGTTTATTATAAATTCCTCCTGCATGGAATCATTTAGTACAAATTATTTCTCATCTTTACCAAGAAGAAATCTGGAGATCTTTTCAGAATCCTTCAAGATAAGATTCCATCGACAGACTTAATTCAACATTCCTATCAAAATAAAAAGGTGAAATCCACATGATATCTTTTCTGAGTGACATTAGGCTGGCTTATTTTCTAAATGACTCATAGGACTCATTTTCATAAACTTTTGTAGAATTTTGAGGCATTTAAACACAGTGACCAGCACCTGAAGAGTGACAGCTGTTACACATGTTTATCCTACGTGGTGAGGATGCTCAAAGAGGATTGGAAAGTTTCGCTATGTGAAAAAAAGTCTACCCTAGGACATCCACTTCCCATGCCGTGCAACATTTATTTTACTTTTTACTTAGCTTTTCTTTTGGGGGTGTGTGTGGCTCAGTTTGCCCTAAGGGCAGGGCTGGTGCAGCATGTTATGCCTGGATTGAACCATGGTCCCCTGCACCGCCTAAGCTTGCCTAAGCAGGTGCTTTAGACTGCTGAGCTATCTTACTGGTTCTACTTAGCTTTTTATATTTATTTCTCCTTGTGGTCAGAGGCAGTGCATTAGTTATCTCTCATAGTTCCAAGCATAATGCAACATTCATCATGGTGATCTTCAATTGCTTTTTCAGTTAGTGTACTAAGGGTTAATTTGTAAATCTAATGCCAACCTACTATTAGTTAAGAGGAGAAACACTACCCTCTCTAAGTGCAAGAGTATGGCAGGTGGAAGTATTGGTAGGTCCTAGGACTTAGGCCTACTAGAAGCTGTTAAAAGCGTTTGGAGAGGTGTCTGCTTGAACTGAATGAAATTATCAAATGTTTGGCAGTGGAGTCCAACTGAGGAGAAGCAGTGAAATGAGTTCTAGAACTTTGGAAAGTTTGTGATATTTTTTCCTTCTTTTGACATTATTAGAATTTTGGAGTTCATGTAGGGGGATTGCATGTTAAAAAAAAACAAAACAAAAAACACTCTGCTCTCATATTCTGTTCTTGAATTTGTTCAGGGTAAGAGATTGTGTCCATGGGCTTGTTGAAGAGAAGTGTTAGCTCCTTCTGTTTGTATTTCCAATGTCTAGCATAGTGCTTGGTGGATTGGAGGAACTCAACAAATTTTTGTTAGATGAATAAATGGTTTTTAGAAGGTTTTGTAGACTGTGATACCTTGTGCAACTTTTGTTTCTTCCACTCGCACATTTTTCTTTTGAATACTGGCTGGATTTCTTTTAAATTGGACAAATACTAAGGTATGGGGCTACTGTAAAAAATTGAAATCAAAGCATGCTTGCCCGCTTTCGAGAGCTGGTCATTCCGTTTGCTCTTCTGGCTTTGGCTGGCTGGCTTCTATGTGTGTGCTTGATATGGTCACCCAGGCCCAGCCCACAGTGCTGACTCAGATTTTCCTTCTGTTACACTGTCAGCCTCTCAAGGATGTGTTTTTAAGAAATCAGCCTCTTTGAAAGTACTTGAACCCGAAGTCAAATGGCCTGGTGCAAACCAATAGTTTTTCAATAAGGAAATGAAAACCCTCAATAATGACAAATAAGGAATCTAACCTACTGACACCAATTTGGTTGCACTGTATTGATTACCACACAAAGATTATGAAAGAGAGCTCTACGTACACTCTGCCGGTCAGACGACAAGTGTGCTTCTTAGTAAGGACAGAAGTAGCAAGGCATACATGTTTGCTTTCAAATATCACATGATATTAATCATGCCTCACTGAATCAAGTGATTCCCTTCATTCAAGTGTCCAGAATGTTGATGGTAGACATGACCCAAAAAAAAGCTGGTTCGGCTGCTTACACAGTAACAGTGACCAACAGGGTGCAGGGAGAGATCAAAATCCCCAAAAGATTCTTACACATTTCTCAGTTTCTTGTTTAAGGATTCACCTGAGTTAGATGTGCCAGGAGTCCCCGGATAAGCCTAAACTATTCCACATATCTCGGCCTCCACCCAGCTCAGCAAGATGTGACAAGGACCTTGCTGCATAACTTGGAAAATCCCAAATTCCCACATAGAGGAGTTTATGGTGGCAATTTATGACACAAAAGGCCTCATCTTGAAGCCACTTTGCCTAGGAAGTACTAAGATTTTATTTAATTTTAATGCTTTTGTATTGACATATATTTTTTCTTTTTCTTTTCTTTTCTTTTTTTTTCTTTTATTTGTTTTGGTACCAGGGATTGAACTCAGGACCTTGTGCTTGCCAGGCAGATGCTTATGCTGCTGAGCTATCTCCCCAGCCCATATTGGCATATTTTGGAGTTCTCTATAGTCCACGGATAGGTTATAGAGTGACCCTCCAGCAATCTCAAGTTGTCCTTAGTACTGTCCATACAACCCTGATTTAGTAATTGCTGAAAAATCTCCAAGGTACTATATGAGTCATAGGATGCTTCCTCTCAGTGTCTGAGTCCACCCTCCAGGGAAATGTTTTGTAAAATGTTGGATTACTAAACTGTACTGTAGGAAATGCACATGGGAAAGGTTTCCAATCAGGGAGAATTTTCACCTTAAGAAGCATCTTGAATATGGCTAGTATGTAGTAAACTTTGGAACCATGACCTATGGAAAGACTCTCAAGACTTCAGATTTTCCTTTTTGGTGTGGGGAATTTCTTCATATATTTTACATCTTATCTCTTTATAGTTGTCAGGAATATGAACACATCCTTCAGATGACTTTCTCATCATGCTAGCAAGTCTGCATCTTTCTGAGTAAATAGGATTCTCAGAGAGCATCCTTCAAAGCCTCTCATGTTCCCTCTGATTGTGAGGTGACTTACACTTAGAGCATACACTGTCACTAGTTGCCTAGGGCAAAAAGAAAAACAATGAAAATAATATTAAGATTACATATTTGGTGAATGCTGTATAATGTAAAGTTCAATGAATGAAATTGCATGGTTATATTTCTCAGCAAATTCATAGTTACATCACATGTTCTCATTACTTTTACAACCTTCTGTCAGGATCAGTAATATTATTCCTATTTCACAGCTAGGAAATGGAGACTTGAAAAGACTCTGATTTGGGGTCAGCTCGACAGTACACAAGTAGATCTGGAAGCGGGACTCCAAGGCCCAGTCCTTTGTGACCCCTGCAACAGAATGGGCTTCTGGATGGCTTACACATGTAGCTAGGGAACTGGGGCTAAAAATGGACTTGTTGCTGACAAATCACTTGGGTTCTCACCTTGGTGACTCCCTTGGAGACTTTTCTTTTTAAATTATGAGGGACAAGTGTTTGTTGTGTGATAATCTTCTCCTGATAAAGGTCTTTCTAAGTCCTTCTAGCTCCACCCTCACCGGCCTGCTTTAAACTGGGCTTCGCCATTTTTGTTATGGCTCATCTCTCTTCTATGCTGCTTGCCACTGTATTGCTTTGGTGAGGGAGGGGCACCAATCTGAGCTTTAGAAAGCTCCCTCTTTCCATATTTGATTGTGTTATGTTTGCAGGCCCATTATAGAAACTTATTAAAGTTTTTAGTTCTTTATTTTGATCATCGTTGATTGGATGCCCACGAGCTCTTGTTTCTTGTGCGGCATTACCATGTTAAAGAAGGAAAGAGGACTTCTAGACTCAAGCCACACTTTGCTGAGGACAGACATAGTGAGTGCCCAGCCCATCTCTGCTTTAATGGTGGTCTTTAAAGAGGTAACATGTTAAAGTGAGAGTTAGGGCGAGCCCTAATCCTGGAGGACCAGTGTCCTTATAAGAAGAGGAAGAGGTATCAGAAGGGTATCCACGAAGGAAAGGCCATGTGAGGACACAGGGTGTCTCAGTTACTTTTCTCTTGTTGCTGGGACAAAATAGCTGAGATTCCAAATTAAGGAAGGAAAGGTTTATTTAGTTCACAGTTTGTGGAGGTTTCAGTCCATACTCAGCTGGCCCCAAGGCAGAGCGGTACATGGAGAGGGAACCAGTTCATGACAGCAGAAGACAGCAAGGAGCAAAGGGAGGAGCGGTGGCTGTGGCAGCCTGCAAGCTTCTTTCCATTCCTGATACTGCGTTCAGGCTGTGCGCCCCAGGGTGGGTGTAGCACTCACACCCATAATTCCAGCATTGGATCATGAATTAATCACAAACTCTAGAAGCCGCCCCATGACTGCATGAAGCTTTGAGGGGATAACTAGACACAAACCATAACTCAGGGTGAAGGCAGCCAACAGAAAGCCAGAGAATGAGGCCTAAGGGACAACAAGTCTTTCAGCACCTTGACCTGGATGTCAGCCACCAGAACTGTGAGGAAGGAAAGCCTACTGTTTAAGCCACTGAGACTGTGACATTGCGTTATGGCAGCTTCCGTTAACTGACACAGCAGCCAAACACACATATGAGGCTGAAGCTGAGGAGGTAAGTGAGGCCGTCTAGCCAGCGATTCAAGGTGATGAGGGCCACGGACAGAAACTCTTGCAGAGCAAGTGTGGAAAGAAAGACCACTGAACAACACAGAGAAATGAAGGGAGCGTGGAGTGAAGGGCAACGGCAGAGACAATTCATTGCTTCTTTTAGTTTGGGCTCTAAATCCTTTAATCTTGTGTTCACTTTTATGAAGTTGTCTTCAGCTTTTAAACTGTCTCCTTCTGCACACCAAGTTATAAAGGCATGGGCCTCGCCTTTGAGGATAGGTCATTATGATCCTCAAAGTAGACTTAGGTGTCTGTATTGGGGCCACTGAATTAATGCCATTGAATTCATATCAGAATTTACTTGGAGAATATCTCAATATTACCTTGACACAGATGCACAATTTGATTTCAGTATAGATTGGTGGTAGGATGGTAGTCCATATTTTGAAATGAACAGGTGAAACTAATAAAATAAGCCACACCTGTGTGGCTTCTCTGGTGGTACTCATGCGCATGTGGACTAATCCAGAGAAAAAGAGAAATGAATTTTTTCTACATGCTTGGAAACAATCCCAGGCAGTTACAAATTTCAAAGTTCATAGAAAATGGATATTTTCTTCTTTTGAAGGTAATTATTTAATAAGTCTAAGAAATACA
>NDGN011335757.1:0-16871 GCA_002564285.1 Tympanoctomys barrerae | reverse complement strand
GAAGCTAGATGAGAACACAGTGTCATATTTTTACAGGTCTGCCTTTCCACTTGGGGCACTGGGCAGGAGCATTCACTATATTATTCTTTTTTTTTTTTTTGGCGGAACCGGGGATTGAACTCAGGTCCTTGCACTTGCCAGGCAAGTACCTATTCTACTGAGCTATTTCCCTGGCTTCACTATATTATTGATCACACCTTGCCAAGTCACAAAAAAGAACTTCCACAACTGTTTCAGAAAGTGGCAAGAGACTGGGTGTGGTAGCACAGGGCTGTAACCCTGTGAGTTCAAGGCCCACATGGGCTACAAAGTGAGTTCAAAGTGAGCCTGAACTGCACAGTGAAATCCTGATTCAAAGACAAGATAGGGACCCAGGGAGATGGTTCAGTAGAATAAGCACTTCCCTGGCAAGCACAAGGGCCTGAGTTCAATCCCCTGGTTCCACAAAAAAAAAAAAAAAAAAAAAAAAAAAGACACCAGGCATAGTGGCACAAGCCTGTGACCCCAGCACTCTGGAGACTGAGGCAGGAAGATCATTGCAAGTTCAAGACCACCCTGGGCTACAAAGTGAGCTCAAGGTCAGCCTGAACTATATAGCAAGATCCTATCTCAAAAAGACCAGTGAGAGAGAGAGAGAGAGAGAGAGAGAGAGAGAGAGAGAGAGAAGGCATGGGGATACTGGTGTGTGAAGCAAGGGGAGCATCCCAAGGATAAATGGCAATGTGACTTTTATAGTTATGATTTTTTAATTGAAATACCCTTTGCACACTTTGATCACCCCATACAACCAGCTCTTTTTTGCAGTACATGTGTGTGTTGCAGACTCTCTGTGGTCCTCTTTCTGCTTCAGGGAACTGCCAACACCTTGGCCTGGCTTCTCCACCATGCCGTGGGGCTTGGGGACACCCTCCCCACAGCCTTGCTAGGCCTTACCTCCCTCTCTGGGCCCCAGCACCTCTTACAAGGACAAACATTCCTAGTTTTAGAAAAAACCCGGATCCCAGCAGGGGCGGGGAGCAGCAGCGTCCTAAATCTAGCAGTAAGCCTATGGGGGGGGTCACAGGGCACCTGCTGGACCCGCTCTGACCCGGGCTCTGGCAAGACCCTCACCCTCACCCAGTAGCTCCTGGTGTCTTCACCTTAGTGGCCACCATGGGGGGTCCTGCCACCACCTCAGACACTCAGGTCTGGGCAGTACCCTCCCAGCCATCTGTCTCCCTACTCCCAAGCTGAGGTACCCTACAGTGAGACAGGCAGGGCTGTGTCAGTCCCCTGTCCAAGAAGAACTTCCTTCTAGGGAGAGCCAGTCCTCCTTGGGATCACATTGCATCCAGAGCCACGGTAATGCAGGCGCCTGCCAGAGATGCCCTTAAATGGTGGAGTCCATCTGGCTGCCGAGCTCCCAGGAAGGTAGCAGGGGCTGTGGGGACAGCTGCTCTGGTCCATTTATAACTCCCAGCTGGGGGCTCTGCGACCCTGGAGAGTACAGAGTCCCACACCAACAGTGTCTTTTCCTGGAACCTAGGACTGGGATACTGAGGCCACCTTCACTAGCCACTGGTCCCCATCACTCAGGTTGTCTGTCACCACCTGCTAATCATGTGCCCCAGGGTAATGACCAAGACAGTGTAGACCCGGCACGCTACTGCCCACCCCACAGTTACTGGGCAGCAGCAAGCTCTGAACCTATAACCTGGCCAAGCACTTGAGCCCAGCCTGCCCCTTTGGCATTGGGTTCTTGTACCTGCCCTGGGGCATGCACAGGTGTTGTGCCGTCTCATCTCAGCCACGCTCATTCCTTATCTGTGTCTGCAGCTCAGTCTGCCTGTCCCCACCCAGTCCCCAGTGCCTTCCTGGTTCCCGGCACAAGGAACGAGTGAGAAAAGGGTCAGGGCTGGCTGCTCCAGATGGCAGAGCCCTGGATGCTGGTGGAGAGGCAGAATCTGGGTGTGGCTGCCCAGGCTCTGCAGGGCCCAGGTTTGGTGGCCTCTCATCTCTGGGAGCTTGCAACTCTCCTCTCTTCCCAGTGACTCACACATTCTGCCTGCAACCCCCAGACCAACCTTCTGGCTCAGTTCTGGATTCATGAGAGCCTGCAGGTGCCTGGCAGCCCTGGTCAGCCCTTGCCCTGCTGGTGACACAGAACAGTGGCCCTGGGGAGACCACAGTACCCACAGCACCTTGAGCACAAAGTTCTGGGGTCCCCAGGATGTAGGTGGGGTGTCCTCCGGGCAGGAGGCTTTCACCTGTGTCTCTGCAGTTCTGTGGCCTGCTTGTGCCCACAGATCCAGAGCCTAGAGTGGCCCCACCCTGCCCACAGGTTCTGTTTGCCCTGCTTCGGGCTCTTCCCTTGGGGTCACTGATCTATTGACCAGAGCTGTCCAGCAGGCGCCAGTGCAAGCCAGGCCAGTGTTGGATTTGATCCCACCTCTTAAATCAATGATCAGCAAACTATGGTGGCCGGAAGTGTCTGGAAGGCCAGGAGTGTCTTGGAGGACGGACACCGCCTGCTACTCTGGCTGGAGCCTTTTCCTGGCCAGTTCCAGGAAGCCCGGTCACCGGCCGGAGTATGGACGGAATATGCTTTGGCCAGCGGCTCTCCAGGGATACAGGTGACCACTCTGGTCTATAGCTGCCCACCTGCACCCCACAAGGTCAGCCCCAGAGTCCAGGCCAGGCTGTCCCAGCTTGCTTCTGGCACAAGGTCCAAGACTGCATGAACCTTCCCTAGGGGGCTCAGCACTTCTCTGCTTTTCCCCTGTTCCATAACAGAAAGAATAGATCTGAGACCAAAGAAGAGGCACAGGGCCCCCAACCCAGCCCCTGACTCCCACTGAGCCCCAGAGAGCGAGACTTGCTCTGCCTGAATCCTGATTTCAGACCCAGAGCCTCCTGGAAAGAACAGGCCAAGGGCATGGGAATCCCCAGAGGAACACCACTCTGGCAGCTGAGAGACTTGGGTGGGTTTTGTTTTCGAGGAAGAACCAAGTGCCAGTTGCCACCTGTAATCCTAGTACTTGGGAGGCTGAGACAGGAGGATTGCCACAGGACAGCCTGGGCTATGTAGTGAGTTCAAGGCCAGCCTGGACAATACAGCAAGATCCTGTTTCAATAAAAATAAAAATAAAAATGTTTATTTGGGTTCATGTTTTCAGTCCATGGTCAACTGGCCCCAAGGCAGATGGGCCTGGTAGAAGGGCCTGGCAGAGGAAGGATGCTCAATGGCAGCTAGTAAGTAGAAAGAGGGGAGTCAGGTGGTTTTTGAAGGGACCAGTGACAGGGCTGGAGGCTGAGCCTGACTCAAGCACTGGCAGGAGCTTTCCAGAACTTTCAAGAAGACTCTGGACAGGTAGTCCCCAGATCCAGACCTTCCTTGCAGTCTGAACCTTGTGGTGCCCAGATCCTCTCTGTGCAGCAGGAGCCAGGCTAAAGGTCCATCCCAGGGCCCAGCACACCCAGCTGCAGGGCAGCAAGCCTGCAGGACAGGTGGTATCACATGGGCTGCTAAAGCCATGTCAAGATTGTCCCTTTGCCTACAGGCCTTGTGCTCCTCCAAGCTGACAGGGCTGAGGCCACCTTGTAGGACAGGGAGGTGTAACCCCTGGTCCTTCTGCCCTTCACCCATGGCCTCAGTGCTGCTACTGGTCCAACTGGGCCCAGAGCTCAGCCCCACCCCGCCCCCGCCCTCACCATCAGCTCTTCCTCCTGCTCTGGACAGCAGCTAGTTTCTGAGGGCTGACCCTGGCTGTCCACAGAGGGACACAGAGCATAGAAGTGTCTGCTCTGGCCTCAGAGGCAGCAGGCTGGGACCTGGGGAGGGCAGGTGCAGGGATAGTGGTCGAGGGTGAGGCCAGGGCTTATATCGGCTTACATGGGCTGGTGGTGCTGGGCCAGCCCCACAGCTCTCCTGGTGAAAGAAATACTTTCCCTCGGTGGCATCCTGTTACCAGGAGGTTGGAGCCCTTGCCCTAGGAGCCTCTCAGCTGCCAGCAACACACCAGAGGGTGCACCTGGCCAGTGGGGCTCCAGGCATGCAGGGCTCATGGGTGTCCGCTCCCAGCCTCCTTGCCCCCAACTGGGGCACTGTGCACCTGCTGCCCCCACCGCTGGCTTATTCCCTCACCAGCTCCTGCCACATGGATTAACTATAAAGTTGGTCTCAGGCTGGGCACCCTGGGGAGTCCACATTTATTTCTGGCCTCTCTGAGCTGAGGTCTCTGTATTGCCCTGGTGCCAGGCCACTGTCCATCCACCCTACCCTGTCCTGGACAAGTGGGTAAGGGATTGGAAGTCAAAACCACTGACACAGCCTGCTGGGGCCACCTGCCAGGGACACCTGTCCCCACTAACCTGAAGCCACTTGCATGGAGAGCTCTTTTCCTCTTGCCTGGCCCACCGGCTTCCTTGCTACCCTCCACCCTAAGCTCTAGTTTTCTCTTCTTGTTAAACATTCTAAAGTACATACACACGTAGTTAGCATTGGCTGGCTTTTTGTCTAGTCATTTGGGTTTGTGAGACAGGGTCTTGCTTTGTATTTCAGGCTGGCCTTGCACCTACTATATAGCCCAAGCTGGGCTTGAACTCATAATGACACTCCTACTTCAGCCACCTGAGTGCTGGGATTACAGGTGTGCACTCCCATGCCCAGCTTGTCTGTTCTGGAGCTTCAGGGGACTGCACATCACTGTGTCTTCAAAGCCTTGCTCCCCTTGGCTTTGAGTCACTAGGCAGCCCCAGGGTAGTTGCAGGCAGCTGTGGTCACCCATATTTGAAGCCACAGTGGATTTCTGTGTAACTGCCTGAGCATCCATGTCCCCTCTGGTGACACACACAGAACTATGTGTGGTCTGGTGTTGTCCACAAGAGAGCAGCTGGGATGTCTGAGCACACAATTTGACTTGTCCTTGGGGCCGCAGGAGAGTGCCTGCTCCATAGAGGGCATGCCTTTGGGCTTAAACTTCGTGACAGGTCAGTGTGAGACAGTTCTCTGGGGTTTAACCTGCTGTGCCACAGGAGTATGAGGCAAGACACCTCTCTCCTGGTCAGGAAGCAGACCCAGTTCCTGCAGGTCTGGTGGGCACACCATGGTCATTGCATCTCTGTGTGCCTCTCAGGGGCCTGGCCATGTTTGGGTGTATGGTGGCCAAATCACCCAATGCCTGCTTGAAATGTGCCCATTTCTCAATGGGACCAGCATTGGTCATTTCCTTGCTATTTTGTGGGTTCTTGATTTTTCATGTAACTATACTGTCTGTGTTAAGCACTGCAAATATCCCTCTCCAGTTTGTGGCTTTGTCTTTCAAATTTCTTTGAAGAGGTTTTAATAAACGTATGTTTTTCATTGTTGTGTTTGAGCCAGGGCCTTGCTACATAGCCCAGATTGGCCTTGAATTCACTATGATCCCCCTGCTTCAGTCAGTCAGGACCACAAAGCCAGGCCGGCCACACCAGCCAGACAACATGTGGCCACGATGACACAACTGGACTGGCCCTGCAAGGTGGGGGCTACCCAAGGCAGGGAGGTTCAGTTCTATCCTCAGATCCATGGCACAGGAGCACAGCCCTGGGGAACAGCTGTGATACAGAATGGATGTCTGTGGATGCCCCAGACAGTGCCTGTGCCAGGCCATGGTATGGCAGCTGCTCTGGCCTGCTGTGGCTCTCTCTGCAGCAACATCTGCAGACGGTGCACTTCAGGGACCCAGAACAAGCAGAGGAATGACATGCTGACTGTGGGCAGGGTCTTTCTCAAGACGCTGTTGCCAACCAGAGGCCATGGCCCAGCCTGTTCTCTGCCTAGACAGACCTGGAGCGCAGGCCCAACCTGACTAGGCTGTGGCATGATTCGGAGCAGTTCTGCCTCATCTGAGGCCTGAAAGACAGAAAAGGGCTTGGCAGCGCCAGAACTCTCTGTGCTAGGGAAAAAGTTCAGCTGGTCCCATCTGCACGTGACATACATGTGGGGAGGCCAGGAAACCATGTCCTTTAGTTGGGTCCTGGCAGGAGGTGAGGGAGTGAGTGTCACCCACACGGGTGGGAGTGCCAACCTCCCAGCCGAAGGTCCACACACTCAACAGGTGGGAGCTGCAGGGGCTCCTTCCTGCCTGAGATGCACACATGCACACACTGGTATGCAGTTCCATGAGATGATTCCTAAGCCTGCATTCCTATGCCAAATTCAAGGGACAGGAGTTTGGAGTCCTGAGTTCAGGGGTTGGGAGATGGGCTGTGGTCTGTAGCTCACCAGGGGCTCACTGAAATCCACGTGACCTCCTGGCCAACAGTGGTCCCCAAACCAAGGTGACTCAATCAAGGAGAGAAACTGCCCTCCTAAAAGGAAGGCCTAGGACTCTATCTGCAGCACTACAGGCAGGAAGGAACAGTCTGGGAGCCAGAGTCTGATACCAGATGTCTTGCCCTGGGCCCCTGGGCTGGCCTTTGAGAGCTTCCCCAGTGGCCTGTGAGCTGAAAGCTTCTTAATCACAGAGCACCCCTGGTGAATAGCTCAGGTGGGTGCAGAGGAAACACCACCCTTCTGCTGCCAAGGGTCCTAGAATAGAATTCTGATTGTGCCTGGAATGAGGCTCCCAAGACTGGCGGGAGGACGTGGCCTTTAGGCAGCCAGCATGTGACACTAGAGCACTCCCAGAGCTTCCCCTTGGACCTCTTGCCACATCCCAGTTGGTCCAGTGAGCCAGAAGGGCCTTTGGATCACAAGTCCCCCCATGTGTGCTCCTGTTCATAGTGGCGCTGGGCACTGGGCCAGCAGCAGCCACCTCCAACAGCAGCCCTGCCCTGGGGGCTGATGATCGTGCAGGCAGAGGGGTGGGCGGGAGGACTCAAACTCATTGCTGTGGCAACCATTTCTACTGACTCACTTCCTTTGTCCAGCCTCTCCAAGAGGATGATAGCACACCCACTGTGGGACCAGCTCGCAGGCACTTGAAATGTTCTGATTGGTTTCCCTGTCTGTCTCTGGAGCTGTCTGGCTCTGGCACTGTCTGTGGGAAGCTTGTGGGAGCCCAGAGAAAGACAGGGAGGTCTCTTTCCAGCCTCCTCCCACTCAGCCCACCATGGGAGCTATGCCCTGACCACGCAACTATGTTTACTGTGAGCAGATCCAACCCATGTGTGCCCAGGCCCCTGGACCAGCGTCCCTCTTCATTTCCCTGCAGAGCTGGATCCACACCTGTCACTCAGTGACCACTGTGGTAAGGGGTTTTCAGGAGTTCCCAGGGGCATGGGCTCAGCTGGTTTTAATTAGGAAGTGGTGGCAGCAGTAGTTATAGGAGTAGAAGGGTGAAGAAAGCCTCACAAGCCAATATCAGGGCAAGCACACACATGGAGAAAACACTCTCTTCCTTATGCAGAGAACAAGAGGCAAGTTCCTCTCACTGGTAGTCTTTGTCAGGTTGTCCTCTTTCAGCCCTCTTCTGTCCCTGGGCATACGAGCTTGTTACCTACCCTGACTTCTCACGGTGGCTGGTGCCACAGCTGATCATGGCCCATGCCCACTACCGGGGCCAGATCAGCAGTCTCCAAGTCACTCTGTGGGAGCAGGGCCAGGCAGAGGCCTGTGCCACCCAGAGCTATGCACAGAAGAGCAGGAGTGTCTGCTAGGAGTCTGAGCTCTCTGGGGGAGGGACAGGGCTCCTGGCTCCTCTGGGCCCGGCACAGTTGAAGACAGGCTGATGTGGAAGGAAGGCTCTCCTCTCATGTGAGGCACAACCTCAGAAGGTGTCCTAAGGAGGACCAAGACCAACCCGAGGCTGAAGTGAAAAGCAGGAGCAGCTGTAACTGCAGCCTTCAGGCTTCTCTGGGCTCCTCTGGGCACCCAGCCCAGGTTGGGGCAGAAGAGAGGCTCAGGACAGGGTATCTGAGGGGTGCTTTACCAGCAGCACCCCTTCCTCACCTGAGAATGAAATCGAGAGCCTTTGCACTGGGTCTTATCTTCCTGCCTTCCTTCCAACAGGGTTTAAGTCGCTTACCTTGCAATCTTCCTGCTCCAGCCTCCCAGTGTGCTGCCATGCTTGGCTTCTGACAGCCCTTTTTAAAAGGTCTGCAGGTGGGTGAAAAATGCAAGGCAGAGAAGCTGTGGGGCCCCAGTGAGTTTCCTAGAAACCAGAGAAGAGCGAGGGCAGTCTGGGTCAGTCTGAGGGGCTCTGATGGCCAGCAGCGTATGCTTGCCTGGGATTCATGCAGAGGTGTCCCTGTTACATTCCCAAAAGATTCAGGGAGGAGAGCCACAGGTGACAGGTGGGGTCTTTGGTGATCATGGAGCCCCCCAAACCAGGTACACACCACCCACTTCCTGTTCATCTACCCAGTGTCCCCTGCCTGTTCTGGGTGCTGCACTTGCCAAGAACTGTGCTGGCTGGCATGCTGTCAGTCAGAACCCAGCAGGAGGCCAGGATAAGAGCGGCAGGCTGTGCACACCTGGTCTGGTGACATGGCAGTCACTGGGGAATTTTAAGGAAGAAAATGTGGTATTTTCAAAGGATCCAGGTGGATGTTGGGTAGAGGAAGACAGTGTGGGAAGGAGGGTTGGTAAGACAGGGGGATCAGAAGAGAACCAAATAGCTTTGGCCATTGTGGTTGTCACATTTACTAGTGCACATGGCCAGGAGGCTCATGGTATGGGCTGTTAACACAGGTAATTTGCTGGCATTGAGTAAAGGGATGATTTTTTTTTTTCTTTTTCTGTATTTAGGACAGGGTCTACAGGGTCTCACTATGTAGATCGGACTCAGAGTGATTCTCCAGCTTTCAGCATGCAAAGTGCAGGCCACCATGTCATCTTAATCACTGTCTCAGTGCACCCTGGGGGTGGGGCCAGCACAGCATGCAAGGGATGGAACCTTGGCCACCGAGCTCTGCCTAAGCAGGTGCTTTGGTCCGCTGAGCTATCAGGCTGGTCCAAAGGGACGATTCTTGAACATCTGGTCTGTCTGTCCAGCACTGAGGCTGCCTGAGCCTCGGCATGTGCTGCGGCCACATCCCTAGTCCTGCTGCCTGCTAATGGCTTGCTGTGTGCGATGACATGTCAGCAAGCAGTGCCTTGAGAGCACCCAAGCTCGTGGAGGAAGAAGCAATTCACACTGGGTGTGGGGGCTCTGGAGACAGGACTGGGCTGGGCAGACTCTGGAAGAGATACTGAGGGAGGAGGGGGAGGATGTGTAGGAGGGTTGCTGCTGGGGGAAAGCAGGACTGGGAGGCTGCCCAATGTTCCCTGAGATGGAGCAGCCACCCGCAGCCAAAGTTCAGGGCCCAGGGAAGCACCATGCCCGGGTGTCCAGCAAACATGATAGTGGCAGCTAGCAGGAAGTCAGGAGCTTTCAGAAGGGGTGATGAACTTGGTAGGGAGGAAGGTCAGAGTGAAGCTCAGGAGTAGGGGCTGCTGCGCATCAGGCAGACATCCTGATGTCCAGGTCTACTTCTGGTATATTAGGAAATCTGTGGCAGGGACATGTCTCCACAGAGGGCTCTAGCCAAGCTGACTGAACTGGATTCTATCTGTACACCCACTCCTGTGTGCGCGCACATGTACACATGCCCACACACTCGCAGACACAGGTAGCATGCACATATACATGTAACATACCTTTGCATGTGACATGCATGACATCCATGTACACACATCAGGATCTAGGGGGCTCCAGTTCCTGACTGTGCTCCTCTGGCTCTCTCCAGACTCCTTGGCCTGGCTATGACTCCACTCTGGCCCATGGGGTGCCCTCCCCCAATTTTCTCCAGTTCCCATGGCTGGAGCAGATTGGAACCAGGGAGTGATCAGGACACGGGGATGAAATAAGGGACCCGAATGTCACCAGCTGGTAAGGTCCTGCCACCCTGAATGTGAAGGAAAGATACAAGCAGCCTGCCCAGCCCTCTCATTTCCCAACAGGAGATCCGGCCTTCTGGAAAACCCTAGTGACAAGCTTTCTAGGAAAAGCACGCCTCTATGACGTTAGAACTAAGAAATCAGGAGTGAGGGCCAACCTCCAGGAAGGGCCATGGGAAACCTGTGGTGCAATGCTTGAACCTTCTGCTGTCCTCTGGACAAATGTTGATCCTCTCATGCTCCTGAGTGTGGTACAGCTAGCCCATGTCTCAGATACACTGTGGCATGCCCATGCCTTTCCGACAGGACAGCCAGGCCAGGGTGATTTTTTTCTAAGGTGACTGTGTGCCTGTTTGTGTCCTCCTTGTCATCCCACTGTCAGAGAGTGATAGCCACAGTGTTCCAGGAGGCAACATAAGAGGAGGGTTTGGAAGCTGGTTAAGGTGGCCTCAAATATCTGGAGCAAAAGCCCTATGACCTTCCTCTCCTCCCTCTTGTGGCACCATGGCCTGGAACAGTCATTCCAGTGTGGCGAGTACTCTGTGTTGGAGTACTCCAGGCCAAATGTAGCCTCAGTGGAGGAGTGTCCCATCCACTATGGAACATAGTGCAGCATGTTAAAGGGCAAGGACCAATGGACAAACCAGACCTCAGCAGGAGGGGACAAGGTGCTGGGCAGGGAAGCGTCCTCTGGATGCCCTTGTTGCCCTCCAGTACCCTGTCCTAGGATGCACCCTCCAGAATACTGTCCTAGGATGTGGCCTTCACTTGGGTTCAGCAACAGGATTAGTGGACACAGTACCTAGCAGGCCCAGCCACTGAGAACACAAAGACAAAGCCTAGGGAGGGTGAGACTCAGAAACTTTGAGAGCACACCAGGCTCTCCCACAGTGAATTCTCTTCACAGAATTCACTTTCTGCCAATCCCATTCCTTTGGCAGAACCCCATCAGAGCCCAGTTCTGACGCCATAGACTGTCAGTGTCCCTACCTGCTGAGGCCACCACCACCCGTCTGTGCTCCTTTCTAGCCCCTGAGGACCTACTGTCCAAATGCCCAGTGCAACCTCCAGCCTGCTCTTTCTAGAATGTGGCCTCAAAAAGTCAGTTTCCTTGCCTGCAAAATAGTGATTTCTAAGTACGTGCCCAGAAAGCTGGGGCATGCTTATGTGAGACTGTTCAGGTGATGCCAGCCTAGCAGGTGCCCTTGCCAAGCTCTTAGAGAACAGGTGTTCTCATGACTGATTTGAGCCCAATGCTCTCATTTCCAAATCCCCGACTTTAGGGCCAGGCTCAGGGCCAGTGTGCAGGGGCTCTGATACCAATTTGTCAGACTTGGCTGTGCCAAGCATTGTGGAGAGCCAGGCACCTGGCTAAGGAAACAACTGCTCACTGGCTTGCTCATGTTCCTTTGTTCCTTACTCCCTGACACTTTATCCCATCTTAAGTTAAAGTGCATAGAAAGCAGAGTGATCAGGGACACATGCTTGGGCAGCAGAGCCCAAGGCAGGGCTCCATGTGGGAAGCTCTGTTAGCTTGAAGCATCCAAGGGAAGGAAAGGCCAGGGGACCAAAGGATAGGGGAGTCCTGCCCGAAAGGTGCTTTTAAGACAGGTTCTTACTATGTAGCTAGAGATGACCTTGAATGGGGGTGATATCCTGCCTCAGCTGAGTGCTGGGATGACAGCTGTGCGTCACCATGCCTGAGAGTGAGCTGGCCACCTACACAGATAGCTCAGGCTCTGCTTTCAGGGACCTTGAGGCTGTGCCAGCCCCAGCTACCTTTGGGGAACATGGCCTGCCTGTGGGGAGCTGGCTGAGAGCATGCAGAAGTCAGGGCTGCAGGCTGCACCTGCATACAGCGGCACTTGGAGTAGAGATGGGCCTGCAATGTGCACAGATACAGTGGTGTCAGGGCTCAGGCCAGCAACTGGTGAGAGGCAGGATTGCTGAGACTTACAGTGAAGCCCTGAGGCTTCCAGCTCTGAGGGCACTAGGCTGGAGACCACATAGTGCCACACCACCAGTACTCTCTGGAGGACTGAGGTAGGTGGCAGGACTTCACAGAACATGCTAGGGTGGTGGGGAGATCCACAGACGGATCCACACTGCCAGGTGCCAGCCCAGGAGCAGGGTGCATAGGTGGAAAATTTGGGCCATCCTGGTCAGGGTGGGCCACATTCTTCCACTATGGGTCTGCTGTAGGTACATCTGTAATCTGGGCCCCTGGCTGGAGTCCCAGGTCCTGGTCTTTCTGTGGTTGGGATATGCTTGAATTATATAAGAATTCATGCTAAATGCAATGAGGGAAAGGAGTATGAAAAGCTGGACAAAAAGCATGTGGCACATGCCAAGTTCAAAAGTGATGGTGGGTTTGGGCTGCAACTCCCACTTCAGCTCTAGGTCATGGCCTTGCCCTATCTGGCTTGCTCTGAGCAGAGGTCATCTCAGGAGGCCGGAGGACCTGGATGGAGAGGAGCACATAGTGACCAGAGGCACTGAGTACACTGCACGTGCTCTTCCCCACTAGGTTCATGCCTAACACCCCACCCTCAATTTCTCATTAAGTGCTCTGGGTAGGACCTCACGACCTACAGTGTGAGAAGGGCTAAGTTGGAGGACAGCAGAGGTTCAGGGGCTGGGGGTTTTTGGCAGGGGATAGGTCTGAAAGCCTTGAGAAATGCTCTGCTGTCATATAGGCCTTTTGTTCAGAGACCGAAGCCACAGAGAATGTAATCCTTGCCCCTCATCACACACAGATTTGTAAGGAAACAGGAGGGACTTGAACTTGTTTGCTTGCTGGTGTGCACGTTCCTTAGCTGCCGCCTTTCCTGTCCTCATTGGTGTTAGCACCAAGGCACAGGATGGGCGGAGGCCTGAGGCTTGTGTGGCTGCACCAGGAAAGGCCAGAGCCCTCGGAGAAGAGACAGAGTTGGAGCCTGAAGTGAAGGCTGTGGCTTCCAACACCACTTGGGGTAGCCAAGGTCAGAATGTTCTAGAAGGACTGAGAAACGAGGAAGTGCTGCTGAGTCAGGGTAGGGAAAGACAGGCTGAGTGGCGGCAGGACTGTGGGTTGTGCAAGCCTCACCGGAGGCAGTGTGCCCTTGGGGCCAGGTTCCACTGCCAAGAACAGACGGTCTGGCCCAGAACCGAGTGTGATTAATTAAGAGGACAAACAGGAAGGCTTTTCACCTGCCCAGACCTCAGCCAGGGTTTCCTATGAGACAGACGATAGCATCAGGAGCCCACAGAGTACAGGCAGTCTTGTTCCATGCTGTGACGTGAGCTGGGCAGGGCACACATGGCTCCACAGCTGCATAGCATGAAGGAGAGGTCCACGACTCGGGCAGGTGGGCCCCAGGTCCCACAGCTCAGAGCAGATCCTGGGACCAGGGCTTGCTCTTTTCCTGGTGATCCTGGCACTTTCAGAGCTCTTCTTCTTATCCCTCCCAAGAATGGGGTCTTCCGGTACAACAGAGGAAACAGGATGAGAAAGTGGTTTCAGATCACAAGACAATGGAGTGGAACTGGCAGCTTCTGCACCAGGCTGGCCCACTGGGTCTTGCCAGTAGTGGGTTTGTGTCCCTGGAGAAATGCAAATCGCTGCTCAGCAGTCACCTGTCACAGTCCTGATAGCCCAGGCAGACGCTTGCCCTCTATATCTGGTTGACAGCCAAAAACAGGGAGGAGATAACAGACCCAGAAACGTGGCTGTGCTTTCAGGTTCCACAGGACTAAATATGTCTCCTGTAGTGCTGGAGTCTGGCAGCCACAATGACCTCCATCGTCTTCACACCCAGGGTGCAGAGGTGGAGAGACAGAGACATGGGGTCACTTAATGCCCAGCTCCAGGCCACAAGGCCCAAGTCCAGCACTCCCAGACCTCAGCATAGGCTCCTGAGTGCCACTGTGATTGCTGGACTGTGACATCAGCTGGAACAAGCCCTCTGACTGGGTCGCTCACCCAAGTACCAAAGATGGATGTAGGCCACACAGCTAGGTGCTTGGGGGTTCTTCTCTCACTGGAGGACACAATTCCATGATACGACCTCAAGTGAATTCCTCCTGTGCAGGGGAGGGCTCCTTACAGAGCAGGGGCACAGGAAAGGCACCTTTCACAGACCAGGAGACTTCTGGAGAATAGCAAGCTGTAGCCCCCACCATGGCCACTTTTCCAACTCAGCACCCCCCAAACACACCAAACTTGGACACACACTCACTCCAAACATGGCATGCAGCACAAGCACCTCAAACACACAGCAAACACAAACACACAAAAGACCACATATATCACACACCTCAGACAAACCAACACACTACCTTATACACTCAAACACTGCACCATATATACTCCAAACACAGCATGTAGCACACACATATAGTTCATACACAGCACATGAGACAGACGATAGCATCAGGAGCCCACAGAGTACAGGCAGTCTTGTTCCATGCTGTGACGTGAGCTGGGCAGGGCACACATGGCTCCACAGCTGTGTGGAGCCAATCCAAACACTGCATTCACCCCCAGCAAAAACACTCCCAACATAGCACACTACCCCCATCCAAACACACATGCACATATGCATGCACACGCCATGCTGCTGCTTTGGGCAGGACCACAGCCCAATTAGGACAGCCAGCTATTCACTCTGTTCACTAACCTGCTCTAAGGGATCTGGGCAGCACACATACCTTGTCCCTCTTAAGACAATTCTGCACAGCTTTAGCTGTGCAGTGGTGGGACATCTTACCCAAACATGAAGAGCAGCCTCTCCTCTCATATGTGGAGGGATGCATTAGATACCCACATGAAGCACCTGGACTGGAAAACTCGCCTCCATGGCTAGGGGCAGCGCACATATGGTGACTCATGGAAAAGAGAAAATGTTCCAGTACAATGCAGACAGGCAGCAGGTGTGCCTGCAGTGTGGATGCTATAGGGGTGAGTGCTGGAGCTGCAAAATGTGCATCTGATGAATTTATGCACCATCTGCCCTCAGTGATCTCAAGAGCCTCAGCTGCCCCTTCATCCCATCCCCAGCAGCACTGGTTATATGAGGAAAGTGAAATAACAGTCAGAAGTAGCAGCAGCGCTGTTATAAAGGAGTTTGCTCTCTGCCCCTTTATATCCTGGGACTGGTGGAGCTTGCCATTGGCTTTTAGGCCCAGGTCAGGGAAGAGAATATATCCTGCTCTTCGCCTAGTTTGCCTTGGCAATGCAGAATCTCAAAGAAACACTGAAAATGAGGTATACTAGATTGCTCTAGGTAACCGTCAAGAGCAGTGACCTGTGAGTAGGAAACTCACTGGGACACAAATAAATGTCAATTTGAAAAGTAGACCTGCAGACCCTGAACAGAACCTTTGAGAGCCTGCATTTAATACTGATGACTGATGTGCATCTCTCTATCCTTCTACGCATCACCATGTGATAAGGCAGCCATGGAGCCCATCATGGTAGGGTGCAAAGTATTTACTGTTTTTGGGGCTATCCACGTTTTGTGCCCCTTCCCTCATTACTCAAGCTGATGGCCTGCAGGTGGTTCAGAGGGTCTAAACCACTGCTCTCCAAACACACAGAAGTGGGACATCTACTGGTTTGGAAGCCAGTGAGCCAGGTAAGGACACAGACCAAGGAAGGGTTAGGTGACAACAGCTGTGGTCAAGGATCACTACAGAGCAGCACATATGCAAAGTGAAGCTCTGACATTTGGGCCCCAGTGTCCCCATCTGCAGCTGATGGCCACGGGCACCCAATAAGCTATAAGCCCTGTATGCCAAAAGGAAACCAGCACTGTGTATCCAGCTGCTGGTTGCAGATCACCTGCAGAGCCTTGCTTTCCCTAGAAATCCAAGACTGCTCAGTGCTTTCGATAGTCAAGTGTCTCCCAATGTGCTGGGTACTGTAGCAGGTCACGTGAATGCTAGCTAGTGTGGCAACTGACAGTTGCACTTGGTGGGTATATGTTTGTATGCATTTCTGTGTAAGGGGACTCTCAGACTCTCAAGTGACCTGTGTCTCCACAGAGCCAAGGACCACTGTTCTGAGGATTTATAAGTCAAGGAAAAGGCAGACATGAGACCACCTGGGAGGAATGGCTGGTCATGCCTAGTCATAATTTTTACCTCCAGTAGTGCCTGCTGAGCTTGTGACTTGAGGGAGCCCTAGTGCCCCAACACTCCTTTCTCCAATATGTCCATGGCCTTCTTACTTCCAGTCACTCGAAGGAAATCTCAGATAAAAAATATTGTACAGGTCCTAAATTTCCTGGCTCAGCACATAGTGATACCTGAGAAAGCCCAGATTTCCTCCTGAATGGTAAAGTACCTGGGCTTTGTCCTAGGACCAGGCATGACAGCACTGGACTCAGGGAGTACAGGGCAATTCTGGCGTTTTGGCTGTCCCACACTAAAGGCAACTCATGGCCTTTTTGTGAATGGCTGGCCTCTATGAGGATAGCCATGGACACATGGGTCTTTCATGAAATTCTAAAGAGGGAGGAAAGAGGACAACACTATGGACAGCAAGTGCTGGCAGGCTTTCCAGCCTTTAAAAACCAAACTCACCTTGCTCCTGCCCTGCATTTGCCTAATATGGAGAAGGCTTCTATCCTATCTGTCTCACAGCAACAAGGGGTGGCACAACAAGGGGTGGCAGCAGAAATCCTTACTCAAGACAAGGCAATGTCTCCTGCCCAGCAGTCTGCTGCCCAAGGGCTGGAGATATAACAACCCCAGGAAGGCCAGCTGTCTAGGAGTAAGCTGCAATCATCCTCCTGCCAAGTCAGTCCTGGGCCAATCTTGGGAATTAAAAAACCCAGCAGGTTCACAAAGTCTTAAGTGGCAAGAAGATACCATAAGGCGACTGGAGGTTGGTGGCTGTAGAATCAGGCACCCAAGAGGTCACCTTAAGGGAGCCTCCCTGCTCTGCTGGCAGGGGAGAACACTCAAGCAGACTATTGAACTTCTACTTGACTGAGTGGAGTGACTGAATAAGTCTACTTAAGTTGGTGGATCTATACGATGTGCCTCT